>BOPP01000344.1:411471-449523 GCA_017312745.1 Gryllus bimaculatus | reverse complement strand
CCGCTCCTACGCTAAGGATTAAGTGCCTCTAGCTGGGCCCTGGTTTGCACCCGGGCACGACCGTTACCGTGTTTAATAACGATGTTGCCATCTTCTGTCCACACGTTCTGAGGCCAAACTTCTCGATGGCAGCTTGTAGCAAAACCAGGCGCGATTTCGTGAGGTCCTCGCGAATCGTTATCCGCAGTATGCTTGAGCAGCCGTTTCGAGCGGAACATTTCGTTCCGTTTCCTGTAACTGACAAATTTAACAATGATAGGTCTGTTTTTTGCCATTTTATTTGACGACCTACTAGATGACTTCTATCGATATCTTGTAGGGTTAGATTAACACTTATCTTTTTTGCAACATTTTCGATGACCAGCTTGTCGGTGTCTTCAGATTCAGTTTCTTTAACGCCGAATATCCGCCAAGCAGTTTCGGCGTGAGTACATCTCGAGCTGATCTGTCCTTTCTTCTAACTGAGATTTTAGAAATAAAATCTCGCAATCACGTTCAGCCAATTTCTTTTCTAAAGATGTCACAAAGATATTTGTTAAAATTCATCGAATCTTCTAGTTGCTTTGCAACTAATGCAGTGAGCACAGATGCCAAAGAGCTTAAGAATGTAGGCGATGTTACTGCCTTATCCAGTGCCTCAGTCACTTGCGCCGCAATTTTACTTTCAAGATCAATATTTGGCACTAGATGAATTCTTGTTGCTCTTCGTCATCTTAAGAAAAAAATTATACAGAGAAAATCAGATGAACAGGAAAAGGAACTAGGAGAGATGCTTTGCAAGAAAATGGGACAAGGAGTGGATTAGAGCAATAGAGCAGATCTTAAAATATAAGAATACGAATTAATTCTAGAAGATAGAGATTAATACAGTTTCACTGAGTGGCAGAGTAAGGCAAAATATACTTATTTTTTTGTAGGCTCTACAGCGTCAAGCAGTCGCTGAGTGTGAAAGCTGTAACGGTGACTACCTGCGAATGAAACTACCTGCTGCTTAGCTAGGAGCGCCGAGGGACGATGCTTACAACCGCGCCGGACATGGACAGACACGACATCATACAATCATACAATGTATTAAAAGAAAACATGTTTTGCCCTATGTAGGAAAAGATATGGAGTAGATTTAACGAAATCTACATTGAAATTGATTTATCAGAAAACTTAGAACGTATTTTTCGAATTATAAATTTGCATTTCAACAATATATTAATTGTCCAAAGCAAAGCAAGTTGTTCAATGGATGTTACATATAATATGACATCATACAGTGAGAATTACATAATAATATTTGCTATTTGGTGTTGAATTCTTTTGATTATTAAGAAAAGATTTGCATGTACCTGTTCAGTCAAGTCAGCAATTGTTTTGACACTCACTTATACAAACTAATTGGGTGGAATTGTAGGTGATGAGACTTAGAAATTAGTCTGATTATTTCTATTATTAACGTGCATATTTCTGTGATAGAGAATTTATATTCATAAAAAGCGTTTAATGATAGTAAACATGGCTACTTTGAAATTTAGTATTAATGGTTTGTCTTATTATAGTTACTTCCATGCTTAATTCACTAGTACCATATAACTCCATCTCCTTTTCATCATGACTTGTATAGATTCTTAAAATATTCTTCTAGGGATAATATTGGAATAATGTAATCACTCGTGTAACAATCCTAACTCGCAACTATATGTACCGACCTTACACTCTTGACACTCCCACAACAGCTCACACTCCACCAAATGAATGTTATGTCAAGGTTTTAAAAGTCTTTCTATGAATGTATTTCGTAATAATAAAAAAAACCTTTTATCGTATTGCATATCATTTATGAAAACTAGTCCCTTCTAGGCTAGATCATATACCTTTGCTGGAGGAAAAGTTTTGATTTCTTGGTACATAATTAATAATCAGACAATTGACGTAAGTGTATATCTTTTTTTCTGACGTCATGTATTACTAAAACATTTTATTTTTCAAACTTTTCCTACTTGCCACTTAGATGTATTCTTTCAGGAAAATCCTTTGATTTTCTCTGCATTGTTTCTCTGTTGGTTGATAGTGAATCAACATAAACGCAAAGCTTACTTCCTATTTTCTGGCTGCGGCATTATGCAAAAGCCCACTTTTAAGCACGCAAATGCACACCAGTGTCCTTGCAACTTCAAAGTGATAAATTCTCGTCCTTTTTCCTTGTTTTATTATTGTGGTTGCATATGCCAAAAAATCTATTTTCGCTTAGCATGATATGCGTTGCCCGTTGCTTTTTTCGATATTTCTCTTCAGTGATATTCGGATATGCGAATTTTAAGTGGTATTTGTGAATGATTCACTCACCATGTGGTTTAGATGTAATATGTGAAGTAAGATTCTAGGTAATATAGCAAGAAGTACTGTTTTCAATTTAATTTCATTTAAAATTAGATGGAACGTGTCGAATTCATACTCTTCCGTATACGTCCATACTACGGAGATTTTTAAAACGGAAATACTCGTTTAAGGTCCCCAGATATCGAAAACGCGTTTTCTTTCGTCCGTCTGTCAGTCAGTCCGTCTGTCTGGCCGTCCATCCATCTGGCGTCTGTGAAAAACACCAGCGGCTAAACATGCATAGGATTTTTTTCCAAATTCAAGAAAACCCCGTCCATCTGTCTCGCAACCCTGTCATTTGAGTCGAAGCTTTGAGATTTGGAAAATAATCTTTGAAGTTTACTTTACATGAATTCCCCCGGATATTTTCAAAGTTTTCTTAAAAACGGCTCTAATTTTTTCTTCAAATTTCTTTAAGTACTCTCGTCAAGGCGCATATGTACGATTTCCACTAATAACTCTGAATTATCGAAAATTCAAAATACTGAATTTTTTTCTGCGTATTCCGCTCAAAAGCCATTTTTCATATATGACTCCATTTTTTTTCTTCAACGTTCAAACGGATAATGATAATTGCACTCTTTAATATCACGCAAAGTTCATTCAAGGATATTTCTCCTTTTTTCAAAAATTACTTTAATGTATTTTTTTTAAATATCTCTTACCCATTAATAAGTACATTTTCAGCAATTTGTATTGTACTACTGGTTTGAAAAATAATGTATTCCAATGATGTTTTCAGAAAACTCAAAACATTTTCTGTGAAAAGACTTCAAATTTTGAATTTACCGCTTTTTCTTAAAACGGATTCCAAATTGTTCAAAGGAAATCGCTATTTAGGGCGAGGTTTTACTGTTATTGAATATTCTTAAAATAATGTTTCCGTCTATAACAGGAGACCGAACTAGTTGTGCTAACACAGCATATACTTTCTGCCTGGTTAGTTGCTTTCGTGAAGGGTGGCCTTTTGCACACACTGGAATGCAGGTTGTTGGAAGTGCACGGCTTGGAGTTGCCGGGAGCGCAAGCAACCTTTTATGGAGAGCAGGCCTACCTTCTCCGCGTAAGTGAGCAACATTTGGGCGTTCCACGTCCTACCGTCATGACGTATCGGGTGAGACTGATAGGAGAGTAGGCCTGCGGAAGTCGGCGCATAGAGCACTACAGGTTGCAGGAAGCCAGCCGTCAAAGTTGCCCTTATTTGAGCATCCTTTATTGGTGTAAACAAGTTACTTGATTGTTGACAGATTTAGGAATGAATGTCGAGACGATGGGTTTTGCGTAGTACTGCTATTAATAGTATGATTCATTATTTATTTTTGACAACAACAACAAATTGTATATTTACACACACGGCACCATAACGAAAAAACTGAAAATTTCATTCGAATGACGCATTTTGGATAATTTAATTTTCACAATAAATAAAACGAAATGCATCAAAAATTTAATTTTGCCAGTCTAATTGTTATTAGGGTAGAGTATATACAATCAATAATACCTGCCATTGTTGGGAATGAAACGTTATATATATATATTACTATATATATATATATATAATATATATATATGTGTTGTGTGTGTTGGTGTGTGTGTGTGTTGTGTGTGTGTATTGTACCAGCTCTAGCTACACCTCCGATTTACCTGATGATCTTTCGGCGATCAGGGGCCTTTGCCCCGGCTGCCTTTTTCGGCAGACTCCCCTAGAGGGAGGCATGCATGCTTGCCTAACTACTTGAGAGACAAGACTTCAGGATTTTCAATAAAAATACCTTTAATCACTTAGTATTGTGTGTGGTGAACTCCAGTAACACTGAATTAACTTATAAGTGACTTAAATCTAATCTTAACTTTATTAACGAGGCGTATGGACGCAGAGTTCATTTCCGCTCCGGTGTCTTTGCCCTCCCGCGGCGGGTCGTATCCCAGCTCACAGGTGCGGGGCGTTCTTCAGGCATCCGCAGTTCCGCCAGGTCAGGCGGCGGGGGGGCGGTCGGCGGCGGCAAGGTGCGAGCCGCGCTTTGGGTGGCGAGCCGGCGGGCGGGAACGCGCCCTGGGCGATGACGGGTTGCTTCCGATTAAATTACCGTTTTTTCCACGTCCTCCGGCTCCGGCAACTCACATGGCACTCTCGTCCGCATCTGCAGTTGTAGTGTCCCTCCATCCGCATCGCAAGCTGTCGTCCACGAGTCGGGCTGCGACAGTGCGAAGCGGCGTGGCATTCGGCGGGGCAGTAGGAACATTAAATAGCTGCGCTACTGCTTCTGATAAGTGTTCTCCCCCTCCTCGCTACCCTGATACAAGTGATCTTGATCTGTACCTCTCTGCGGTACCATCACAGGAAGGCTTCGCGTTACCACACGGACTCCTTTCTCACCCCGCATGTCTATTCTATCCTGGATGTCGGCAGTCACCGGACCCCAGCTATCCGCAGCGCGGCGGAATCGCCCAGCAACTAAGAACTACCACGTGAAGCGACGCGGATAAACTGCGCCGCGGCTAGCGTGACTCGAAGAGGGTCGGGAAAAAACGTGAACGCGACCGGCGAGTAGCTCCAGCCTCCACGCCATCGGTCCTCCAAGCGCTGATCGCTTGCCACTTATTTAGGAATGGCTGGTCCTCGGGTGGTCGGCGCGTCTGTAAAATACCATCCCTCTTCGTTACGTCCCGGCGAACCCAGCTCTAGTACCAAAACATGTATTAGAAAGCGGGTACGCTGCGTTCGTAGGGTGTGGGCGGGTTAATTCTCACCCGCAAGGGTGTCCGGCGCCTGAGAGCAAAGACGCTTTTTTTTTTTTTGTCTTTTCGCCCCTAGCGCTTAAGCGGCTTACTCGGGTTCAGCAGGAAATCGCAATTCCGACTGCTCTACGGCGGTGTGGTTCTTAATTAAGTAAAATAAATATATGGTCGTGTCGTCATCTGGCGATGTGCGACCCGTCCGCATTACAATACTATATATATATATATATATATATATATATTATATATATATTATATAATATATATTCTAAACATACCACCTACACCACACAATTACACCTCAAGTCAAACAGAAAATACAGACACGCATGACCAGTAAGCAGGTGTTCAAGGATTATGGCTCGTGAAGCGAGCTTAAAAAATCTAGGTGAGCATGATTTATTCAGGGTGCGAGAAAGTTTGAACCCTTGGAACAATACAAATCCACAGCATCATTGCAACACAAACGAGCCCTATAATTTACCATAAACTTTTAGTGCATTAAATTAATGACAAAAACCAAGAATTATAGATCGCACTTTATCAAAGATAATAAAACACAAATAGAAACTTTACAACAACAGACTCATGTGAATGAACACATAATTTTACTTTCAAAATTGATACTCTACATAATACCCCCCCTAAACACTACTGGAATTGCCCTTGGAAAATTAATTATACTCAAATTTGTGCTATTTCTAATTACCTTGCACGTTTGAATCAAAAACAATTTCAATCTTCAACATCTGGTTCAAATTAACATGTAAGAACAAAATGTGTGCACGTGCACTACTCTAATTTACAATTAACTGTGTCGAAAATACGAAAACATAAATATCCTAAGCTAGGAAGTTTTTTAGGCACTGCGCAATACGCGCATTCAAAACGTCTCCTACTCATAATACGTAATCTGTTCACACCTATCCTCAAAATTTCTTAGCAATTTGTTCATATTACTAGTTTTTCCCTGCCGACTGAATGACCTATTTTCTGCGGTTCCTAACTGTTACTCGTGGACTTCCCACTCTTTGCCTTGACGGTCGTGCGCTGGTCGCCCCCCACTGCGCGTGACGACCGCTCGCCCAACCTCTGCGTTGTAAGAGAGACGGGATTCGCCTCTGCCACTGCGTTGCTTCTTGCCCCTCTCCGTCTTCTTCGTTTTCGATCCGTCTTCTTCCGTCGTGCGCCCAAGTTCCTCCGCCTCTTCTTCTTCCTCGTCTGCTACCGGCGCCTCTGACTACGCCCACGGCGAAAAATGTCCCTTGCACTTCCACTGAATACCCGTGCCAGTTCCTCGCTCGTAGGTACTTACGTTTTACAAAGCCCAGAACTTTTAATGTTTCGCTCACAACGGGTAATTTTTACTTCCCGTGTTGTGAATTGAAGAACACTACTTAATCTAGCACTATCTCGCGCGACCGACTAGCTAGAACGTCTGTTCGACGCCGAATACTCCTACCTAGTAGTCGTTGCAGCGGCAAACAATATCTAAAGCTAAGTTTAACGAAAAGTGTTACTCGCAACGGTGATCAAAGAGCAGCTGCTCTACTCGACGCGTGACCAGAAAAAAAGAGAGCTTCCTTGCGGGTTCGCGTAGTTTATGGCGCGGCGCCTGGGAATTCTCCGTGATGGGGGGTTTGCTTTCCCCTCTTTCAACCCTTCACAAAGAAAACATAGCTGCGCTAGTTCGCATTCGATTTAGTACGTGCCAACGGAGACCAGGTGACGCGTTTAAAGTACCTCTGCCTTACGCGTCTGTATCCTCGCTGCTTCCGTAGTGTTCACACATGAGCGGTGTGTTATGGGGTTGCACCATCCCATAACGCCACAATATATATAGATATATATATATAATATATATATATGTATATAATATATATATATATATATATATATATATATATATATATATATATATATAATGAATGTACTAACATATAAACATTAAAATATTTATTTATTGAAGTAAAACGTGTAAACTATAACATAATTCACAATAAAATGGAATATATTGACATAAACGTAATTGCAAACAAATGTTAACGTGACGTTGATGCATACACTTAATTATATAGTCCGATGGGGTGGATTAAATATGCAAGGGGACTAAGCACGTGCTTAGGTAAAGTATTTACTTTAAAGCCTGTACCATTAATTACTTCAAAACTACTTTAAAATTGGTTCATAAATACACAATTAGTAAACATTATTACTGATCCCAATAAAAACAAATTTAATTATTTTTATACATAAAAACATGTTTTATTTAGCCAAGGAAAACAATGAACAGTTTGGGGTCAGTTTCGAGTATTCCATGAGAAATATCGTCAGATGGCAGCACATTTGGTATCAAGGAGCTAGAATATACTAGATAGAGTAGCTGTCTCTATAGTTTCAGCGCTCTTGCTGGAGACTCGCCGATGTAGTGGCCGCCATGTTTTTTGAAGTCAAAACATAAGAATGGCAGTAAAACCGTCCGTAACCAGCGCCAAACGTAATGCTATACTGGGATTTTCGCAACTCTGCCCCTGGCAGGTTGACAGTTTCATCCAATCGAAAAGCTCAAACGTCACTGTTGTGACATTTAAGCTCCCGATTGGATGAAACAGTAAACAGCTGAGACCTAGCTAGGACAGAGTTGCATAAATAGCAATAAAGAATACTTTGTTTTCCAGAGAAAGTTGCTTTGACTGCAAAAAACATGGCTTCAATTTGCTTCAAATGTTAATTGAGAGGGGTTCACGGAAGGGGGTGATATGCTGAACTGTTTTAATTACTTTTTTCAGTATTTGAAGCTTAGTTTTAAAACGAACTTTTCGTAAATGAGAAAAGAGAGAAAGAATGAGAAACGAATCATAATAACAATACAATAACGAATCATAATTTGAACAAACAATTCACAGAACATGACATGCTTTAGCCTCAATTTAAAACAGGTACGAGAATACTGCAATAATCAATTCTACAACTTTTAACTGTCACCAATGACATTTCAAATCTAATTTTAAATATATTTAATAAATTAGAGAATATTGTAAAACATACCTATTTGCAATGCGTAATAGAGTATTAAAAAGTAATCAAATAATCTTAACAACATTGGAATTTGAATTAATATTATTTTAACCAATGATATAAAACAAAATCATTGTTTATCTTGTTTGACATAAGCTTTTACGGAAATGTTAACATTAATTTACATTCACATTATCTTAAGCTGGTTTAGTAGCCAATTGCATCATTGCACATAACCTAATATATAAATATTATTACAACGCATGATAGAAATATATACTTACCTTCACATTTCTGACAATTCAGTCGACATACTATGTTGTCAATGCATTCATTCATCTTGCTGCAATCCTAGAAGGTATCATTTAATTCAAGTTCTTTTGAAATCACTAACAGTGTCTTGTTCACAAAAGTAAATACGAAATTAATCGTCCTTTAATTTACTTCATTGGATATCATTTTCACTCCCAATGAATTAAGACTTTCACTTCGAATACATAACTCAGATTATTAAAAAAAGTTACCACCAGATTCCAATTCACACCAAATCTCTGTGAAAAGACTGACGAGTTTATGAAGCATCATCACCTTTTCAGCAATCACAGGCCGGAGAGTCCAGCAAGGTTGTCTTTTATCTTAGATGCTGTCGTATTCAGGAAAATAAATAACGCAACAATGTTTCCGTTTAGCGCAGCTAGGTTTTGTGTAACTATTGAAACCTTGTTGCGATTTATGGGTTCCTTTTTTCAGTATATCAATACATCTCAGTCGATGAACGATGACAATAAAGCGCACATGCAGCGATGGGCGCTGTCAGCAGTGGGCACATATTTTCTCATCAATTGTTAGTAAAAGAGCTATTTTTACCATAAATGGAAGGTGGCCCGTAGTTGGTGTGAAAAATGGTTATATATTTCATTAATTTCGAGCAGAAATAACGCATAACTATTATTTTTTTTAAAAAAATCGTACATGTCTTTTTTTTGAAGAGCTAATTTTATGCAACATATTTCGTCTGAAGAAAAAATTTGTATCTTCAGTTTTGAAAAGTCTTTTGAATTTTTGGAAAAAAACGAGGAATACCCGAAAATGAGACTAGCGCCATATTTCGTACCATTCCTTTTACATATGTGGAGAAAAATTAAAGAAAAAAATTGGAGAGGTTTTTGAGATTTTTTGTTGTCAATTTCAATCAAGAAATACGCAAAAACTGCTCTTTTTTCATAAAATTGTACCTCACATTTTTTGAAGAGCTAATTGTTTAAAACAGACTTTGCCTGAAGCAAAAATCCCTATCTTCAATTTCTTGGTTTTAAATTTATTTTTTTTAATTTGAAAAAAGAAGTAATACCCGAAATTATGACCACCACCATATTTACTATCGTCTCTTATTACATACGTGAAGAAAATTTAAAGAAAGTATTTGGGGAGGGTTTTGAGATTTTTTTTTGTAAATTTCAATTGTAAAATACCCAAAAACTACATGACCTTTTTAAAGAGCTTGTTTAGTTTAACAGACTTTGTCTGAGACAAAAATATCTATCTCTAATTTTGAAGTTTAAAAAGTTTTTTTTCAATTTTCGAAAAATCGAGATCTATACCATTCTCTTAAACATTTTTGCATTATTCAACAACAAAATTTAATTTAAAAAATTGAAGCCATTTTTTTTAAATGTCCCAGGGGTACCATGTAAAGTATCGCCGTAAATTAAAATATCGATTTCAAATTCCAAGGCCCGCGACTTCAGCTTAAACAATTGGGGAATGTCAATTTTGGAGAATATCTGCAGAACGGTTTTATGCGCTAGCGTTGTGCACAGACGGACAGACAAAATAGACAATCGATTTGTCGGTATGAAGAACACACAAAACGTGAATTTTGGCTACAGCACGTGTTAGAGGATTTTTTTCTGTATTTAGCAACTGGATTTATCCAATTTTTCCTTACCAGGGTCCGGCAATAAGAATTTTTGTGTTGATCATATCCACATAACTTGTTACACAGTTAATAAATAAAGTTGCATTGTTAGAATTGTAGTAACACATTAGACAAAATGACACATTGAGAAGAGTTTTGTACGCGTAAACTCTTAAGATTGTGGTACAACACAAAAAATAGATAATAATGAGACGAGTCAAGACGTGACCGTCCGCTGTGAAAGGTTTCTTCCAGTGACGCAAAGCATCTCGCGTCGTGAAAGAACCGCTCAACGTTTCGCGGACTGACTAGCCTCCAAAACGGAGGAGGCGCGTTGCATCGAGATATTTACAATTAAAACTAAACAATTTTCAATCAGTTGAATAAATAAATTACTGATTAGTAAAGTATTTTAAATTATGGAATTTATGGCATACATTCCGTAGCTAACGTATCAAATAATTAACATTGTATTAATGTTTTGGAACATCTCAGGCATTGGCGAATAGGATGTCCTGTCACTTGTAATGTTAAATTTAAAAATAAAATTGCTTGGTTTCAATAAAAAAATTAAACTATTATAAAGTATTTTAAAATGCAGAAACATCCAGGGTAAATTATTTTATATATACGTTCCAGAACATTCTAAGATTATACTCGGAATCTAGTGTTCATCAGATCGCCGCAGCTGGCTTGGAATTTCTCGAAATTAGAATTGCATGAGTTGAACTTGTTTCGTAAACTACAGATATAGAATAGGAAAAGATTGTTAAAAAGGTTTGCATAGAAACTTCGCCACGATGATATGTGCATATTTAAATTGAAAAAAAATACGTTTTATAATAAAAATAGCTTGCTTCTACAAACATGCATAATATGTTTGTACTGTGATGGTGTCTCGCGTACCGTCTTCGGTTTACCTCGTAATCACCATCGGGTGTGTTTCGATACCCCCTGTTACTCTCTTTATACTAATCATTGATGCCAATTTCGAGGGCTGCCCGGACGCTCTGCTTGGGTCTCTCTCTCACACACACACTCTTATTACCATTTACCCTTTCTATTTACTAAGCACGTACTATGGTTTGGAATTTATTATGTAGAAATGATAATGTTATTACGATTGACAACTTAGAACGTTTACTCCTCTAAATTTGCAATGTTTATACATGTTATTAGGCCGATACTCTCTTATCAAATTATCACTACCACCACCACCACCAGCTACTACTACTTCCAGCAAACTTCTACATTTAATGTCCAACTGATCTTCTTTCTTCAAATTTGTTATGAAGAATGAGATAATAAAGTCTTTAGTCACATACTATAACTTCCGTTGTTGCCCCACTTGACGCCGCAGGTACCCGGGAGCGCTGACCTGACAACAGCTTAGAGGGTCGGCAAAACTGACGCTCGTCTCGGAGCATGGTGACACCATCTGCATCCCCCTCAGCTCATGAAGCCAATCATGAAGGCGCCCAGATTACGGGAAACGCTCCCCTCTCGGTTCTGATGTGTGCGATTATTCGGTTTCTCTCCAGGCTCTTATGACCTTTCTCGTTAACGTTCAAATCTCATATGCTCCTCAACGTCACGACAGTGATCTCACTATGGTGACGATCAAGCTCCAGATGGAATGAAACCGTCAACAGGTGATAACTACAAGAGTCAGCGTTTAAAAAATCGCAGTATGAATCCTGTAGCGGCAAAAATGCTGGTTAGAATCGTCCGGACACATAATGCCTAGCCGTCACGAGCCCTGAACTAAGTCGACGCCATGGCGCACAGTTGAATGTATATAGTGTAAATGTGTCATGGGATAGGTAAATAAGGTAAATGTACAAACGTATGAATAAAGAAAAAACACACGGTGCTTAAACTGTACCTACTTTCTCCCCTGCATTTTCACGCAACATTTGAGAAAAGTACTCAAATGTACAAAAAGTGTGCATGACCATATTTCAAAATCTATCTTTAAGGAACAAATTTTCTTTACGGAAATAATCTCTATCATGTACATTAAAGCGGTAAAAAGGTGATTTTGATGTCTTTCCTAATCCACTCCTATAGAACGGTTTTAAACAAATGAAATACCAAAGAAAGAGGAAAACTAGTGGTGCTACAAAATGACACAGACATTCCCATATCAGTTTTCTATTTCATATGGTCTCGGGTAGATATTCGGACTTGCCACTTACTTTTGCCAGTTGCCACCGTCACCCAAAGCACTTTATTGAATTTATATTTTTTGGGTTATCTAGTTGTAGACCGGAAATATTGTTTTAAGAGTATTCAAGAACAGTAAAATGTTGTCCTAAATGACAATTTTGTTTGAAACATTTGAAGCCGTTTCTACGAAAATGGGTTTAAGAGCTACTGTAAATATCAAATTTGAAGCTCTTTTTTTCACAGAAAAAGGTGTGAGTTTTCGAGAAATTTCATCAGAAACAATTTGAAGCTCATTGATTAGCTTCTTCTTTCTATATTTTGATTTTCTGAATCTCTTTTCTTCTGTACATTTCGAGTTGGACTGAACCTGCTTTTCTCATCTCCTTTTCTTTCTTTCGTTTCTCTTGCATTATCCGCTTATTTTTTTCCTTTACCTTACCTGCACGATTTGCCCTGTATTCTTTAGCTCCTTCCTTATTTTTTGCTCACTTTTGCCATGATAATCAGAAAAATCAAAACATAGAAAGAAGAAGCAAATCAATAAGATCAGTGGAAATGATCAAGGACCTTTTACACCAGTAAGAACTTATCGCTTCCATCAGGCATTTAGCAAAACTGTTAAAATGTCCATTAATTATCTACCTAAATCTCCCTCAAAAAAGAAAGCAATAGTAGCTAAGCTTGTAGAAGAAGTAGGTTTGAATTTGATGAAGCATCACATTATTCAATTTTATTATAAGCCCGACCTTGTATATACTACCCTTGATATGAAGGATGAAATTGTTGTTTGGTGGGATGGAAAGAAGACAAGAGAAAGAAACTATTATTTATCAGTAATGACTATTTTCAGTTTTTTTTACAAATACTAAGAATTAAATTACCTTTCTTAATTCTTACCTTTTCAAACTTAGTTATTACTTAAAAATTCAAAACGATAGCATACAATTCGAAAATATAACAAATCTTAACTAAAACAATTGGGAACTGTTCCAATAATTTTAAGAACCTTTTATAATTCACAACAAAAAAAATCTTTTAACCAATGGGAAAATACTGATTTCTCTGAGTCCCGTGCGTCACAAGACATTTCTGGTTATTTTGTACATAATATATGTGGTTACAATTTTCATTCTGACATATTTTGAATAACTCTTGAATTGTAATGCATTAAAAAATTATGGCACGCAGCTATCATCAAATCTAATAAAATTACATCGGAATAAATATCTATGATTATCTTATGCATTACAGAGGGAATTGCCCTTTATTGTGGCGTCGTTAACACGAGGGCCAGAACCGTTAGGTCGGCGATAGTGCACTGCTGGGGAGGAAGGGGTTGAGCCTGAACTTCTGGGATTTTGCACTCTGGCGGTTGACGCAGGTAACGTAGCAGAGCCAAAAATAACCTTAGGCTGTAAACTCCTATAATGCTAGCCAGCGAGCCCTCGCTTACCGACAGCAGGCGAGCCAACCTGGGAATCTTGTGTGTAGGAGTGTAGCCCCCTCCTAAGATGCTAGCCAGCGAGCCCTCGCTTGCCGACAGCAAGCGAGCCTATCTAGGGAACAGTGGTGGGGGGTGTAGCCCTCAACTATTTAACGCGGCGCCATCTGCGCCCGCGTTCTCATTCAGTTTACATCGGAGAGCGTTGTACGTGTAAGTACAAGGAGTGTAGGAGTGTGGGCGAGATGTCCGGAGAGTAAGGGCCAGACGATCTCGCGTGCTGTAGGCACACGGTCGCCACGACCGGTTTAAATTTTGGCGTCAGGCCATGTGACGGTAATTGTCACGGGACGGAAGTCCGACAGCTCGCATCACGCGTGGCTTTTATTTTTCTGCGGTAAAGCAGGGTACAGGAAGGAAAAGGTTGCCGGAGTGTTTAAATTTAGCAATTTATTGTAACTAGTCTGTAACTTTTCAATATACTATTTTTATTTTGTTATTTGAATTTATTTCTCATTTCACTACGTCACACTATCCTTTCTAAAATTGGACAAAAAATTGGAGGGTTTTTTTGAGAAAGTGTGTTTCTGAAAATGCGGAATTTTGAGCTAGTTCTTTCACAAAACGTTTTGAGAATCTTTATGTGACATTATTTAAAGCAAATGTACCCATAATATAATATTGTGAACTAATTTCCGCAAATGTAAATGTTAACGACGTGAGAGACAAGTCAAAAAGTTTCATTTTTGTAATTTTTGAAGAAACAAAACGATAGAGCAATGTGACATTTATGTCACCTTTGAGTGTATTTAGCACTATCCCTACGAAAAGTTTAAAGAAAAATTTGGAGCCGTTTTCGAGAAAATATTGTTTTTGTTATTTTTTAATAATGCACATATTGCACGCCCTATTGCGCAAAAACTCTCACACGTTTCAAAAAGTGTTCATGGCACTGATGAAAGAACTAAATATGGATCTTCAATTATGTAGTTGTAGGAAAATCCCGAAAAAAATTGAAATTTTAAAAATTTTTGAAAATTCAGAGTTATCAATGAACGTTGGACATACGCCACCTTTATAGGTGCATTGTACTCTATTCTTTTCATTAGAAGTCATTTGAAGCACAACTCACAAATACAATAGTGTTTACAATTGCTGGAAATGTGCATATTACTGTCATGAGATATCTTTCAAAACAATTATATTTGTGTTACTTTTGAAAAAACAAAAAAATACAGTGATATTAATTTTATGATTTATTAAAATGTGTAATTAGCACTATGCTTTCGAAAAACTTGAAGAAAAAATGTGGAGCCGTTTTTGAGAAAATTTTGAAAATGTCCAGGGGGCTTCATGTAAAGTATTCCCATATTTTATTGAAAGTTTATCAATTTTTCAAAGCTTCGACTCGATCCAGATGAACAGGGGTTTCTTCAATTTGGAAAAAATTCTACGCATGGTTTATGCGCTAGTGGTGTTCACAGACGGACGTTTTGCAAAGAACCACTTTTTCGGTATCGGGGAACCCCAAAACGTGTATTTCCGCAGAAACTCTATACTGTCCGACCTCTACAGCTCCCGCATGTTAGTCAATTTTGCCACGCAGATGTTCGTGTACGTGGGTTTTCCCAGTAGCTTCGGAAGACAGAAATCTTGAACAGTAACACCTGTCGGTGTAATGGGGAGGTGGAGAAGGGCAGCTCCCCCCCTTCTGTGTACATTCGTCCGAACTTGCGTATGGTGTTGCGGCACGTTGCATGCGCGTATTTAATACGCACCAGTGACCAATGGCCAGGCATTAGCTGTCAAATAGGTCTCTTTTGATCGTAGTCTCTCAATGTACTGCTGCGACCGAGAGCCCGCCACCGATCCTCACCCGTGCAGATCTTATGATTGTTCCGTCATACAGAACCAACCGGGTAACATACCGCTCCTACAATAAATAAATCACTATTAGTTTATAAAAGAGTCTAAGAACTAAACAGTTGGCATTGGCATTGTTAAATGTTAATTAGGCAAGAAAGTGACGATACATGTAAAAGAAATGATTGTGCAGGTATTGAAAACACGTCTTTGCGCATCTAGCAATGTATATTGAAAATAAAAATTAATATTTTAATGAATGGTCAGTTAATAATATATTTTAATGAATGGTCAGTTAATAATATATTTTAATGCATGGTCATTTTGACATCATCTCCAATCCAGTGCAGTCCAAATTTCTGAAATCTCTAGAGCTGGAACAAGTTCCAAGTCAGTACGTCACTCCGCGCCAAAAAAAAAAAAATAAAATAAAATAAATACAAAAATATAAAATAATAATTACTTTGTAAATATTAATTACTTTCTTCGTTTAACTTGACATTGAGCACGCACTACGCTTCTAATGTGCCTGGAAATCGAAGTTTTCCATGCGACTTGGCAGTATCATAACCTGCCTACTACGCGCCTACGTCGAGTATGGAAAAACGTACTTCTACTCTTCGCTCATTACGTTTTTTTTCTCTCAGAGCGAGTTGATGAAAAAAGAGGAGAAACGTGATGAATCGCGAAGGAGCTATGTTACCAAAGGCTTGAACTGAGAATATATTCCGAATATTGAGAATTTATTCCTGATATTGAAATGCTTATTTTGTATTTCCAGTCGAAAAACAAAAGTCTAAAACTGTTAAACTAATTTAAATTTTATTAAAAGAGAAATGTATTGAATATTTAACTATTATACATAGTGTACATTCATCATGGTAGGCACTGATTACCTTGCCTACTCCCAGGAAGCCGCCAAGAAGATACAGTAATTTCCGTAGATATTCTCTTTTCAATGTTTACCCGAATTCGAGCCGAATAACACGCGCCCATTGCTGTAATTTTTCCTAGAATCAACTTACTTTTAATCCGTTTGTTAATTGCTAACATATCAACAACAGAATGAAATTCACGCGTCTCTTGGCGAAATCTCTGTTTACAGCCATCTGATTTTTCTGAGAACCGCATTGAACCTCACAGCGTCCACGAATGGATTCCGAGCGTAATGTTTGCTTTCATTTGTCACGGCTTAAGGGGTCTGCAGAGATGGTTAAGGGGTCTGCTCCCTTCCACACACGCCACTCGTACGAATAGGACGTGGGAAGTAATAAGCACAACATAGTATGTTGTGTATCACACTGTTTGTTCATCAACAATGTTTTCCGCGTTCGTGGATAACAAGGTCTCAAGCCGTCTACGATCAACACAAAATGTAAACTGATCTACCATATTCAAATTGTATTTAACCCGCTTTAGACTGGGATGTTGAAGAATCGAAACACGAAAAAAGTTGGTAAAAAGAATTCATGTTATTTTTATTGGCTCCGAGAAAAAATTCAAGAGTTTGTGTTTGCAGTAAAAGTCTTTACAGAAGAACATGAAAATTTCTTAATAGTACAGTTATATATTTTGAATAATTTACATTGTAATTTAGTATATAACAATGGTTTTCTTATACTTCCAACCAAGTTGGATGTTCGAATGGAACTATCATAGTTTCATTTCGACTTAACACAAAATTGACCTGGGCTAGTCACGCGATTTCAAGAATACTTACTTGTAAATAGCACTCAGAAAACTTAATATTGTTATCTCAAAATCATTAATTGTCTTATTTGGTGTAAAAATAGCTATAATGCATATTATGAGAGGCATTCAATCCGTAACCACAGTGCAACTGTTTCATGCATCTTTTATTTTCAGAGTTGGGTTTATGACCAATATGAATCCGACGATAATGGGCATTAGTCAGTCGTACTGTAGCTGGACCCCGGCGACCATTTCGCTCGTGAATCATTGGTTTAAAAGACAAAATACCTTTACACTGGAAACCAACTTCGAAAGGCGAAGACCTGTAGTATGCGTTGCATCAAATAAACTCGTTACTTTGCGTGGGAGAATATTCTATTATTGTAAGCCATTTGTTAACAAACAGAATGACCCATACGATTAACATTGCCAGGATATAAAATAGTCCATTTTTCAAGGCTTTGGAGATTCTACCATGTTACAGAGGGGAGTACCTAGAAGACCTGTACAAATGTAACAAAATCTGAAAAAGTTTCCTTTTGTAGATGCCCCCTTTACTCTGCACCCTTCTTGATGCTTCGTTTACTCTTCTTGAAATAGCAGACGGAAATATCCACTCGCTGAGTGCCGATATTAATGAAATTAAGTCATGTAACCCTTGGAGGCAAACTAAGTTTGTCTTGGATTTGGTCTCCAAATTTCCACAGTAGCCTCAATCTTAATTTTTGTTCAATTTTATTTTATTTTATTTTCATGTCTCGTGCCGTATAACACCATGTAAGTTCTTAATATCTATATATTCGGTCTTTATAATGTAAAGTGTAACCGTACGCAGGTCCCCAGTTCAATAGACTGCCAAAAGTAAATATTGTTTTGGAAATAAATGTTTTAGTAAATAAGTCGGTAGAAAAAAAGTGACAACGTGGACGCGGAACCGAATTTTATATTCTCGTTTCCGAACCGAATTTCAGGGCAACTTTCGAACTAGAAAATGAGTGTTAAAAAATATATAATTTTAAGAATCATCCTGAAGCAATTCGAAAAGGGGGGGACAAATATTTAGAAGAAGAACTTTAAGAGGCAGAAAGATACTTACACGGAAACACAATTGAATATGATGTATGCAAATGACGTATGTAGCTTTCGAAATAAGTTGGAATTTCGACAAAGCAGGTGAAGGACAAGGCAATGAACTTTGGGGAACGTGGCGAAGTAAAAGTCAAAATTTTCAGAACCTCTGAAAAGTGCCAAATCAGAATAGAGATAAAGAAAATATAAAATGTTCCAAAAATATCTCGGTGACAGAGGAAAGTGAGCGTTTTTTATTGTTGAAAAACAATCGAAGGACTGGACTATCTGGAAAGAACACGCAGAGGTATGATAGATTCCGAGCCGAAATGTGCTAGTATGTGCTGGCAAGTTATTGTGTTTTTGGTAGAGTGGGTAAGTAGAAAATAGACTACTCATACATTACAGAAAATGTTATGTGTAATATAATGTAATACATATCAGAGAGGTGTATAGGGAGCCAGAAATACGGCACTTAGTAGGTTGCGCAGAAACGCATAGGATATGTGGAAATATGAACCGGTGAGACCAGCTGATGGAACCTTTATGGTGAAATGGTAGATGGAACGGATATGCGAGCCGATGACAACGCTATCGCAGTCAGGGGAGTGAACATTCTGAAAATATTACTCACTCGTACGGAATAAATTTTTAGATTTAAATTTAGATTTATTCAGTCCAAAAAAACGTAGTGTATATGACGTAGAGGGGAAAAGATTATCTGCGCACGTTTTCTTAAGTTCCAGAATTTTTTTCCGTCTTTTTAACTATAAATAATTGAAAGATGAGTAAAAATTTAAGATAAATAAATAAAAATAAATTTTAAAAATAATTTTTAAAAATCGCACGATTAGCAATATTTGAAAGATGGTCATTTTTGTTTCTGAGTTACAGAAAACTTTTTTGCATCGGTACACGAATTGCAAGTATAATTTTTCTGCATTGGTAACAAAATAACAACTCGCCCTTATCTCTACTCTTACCATTACAATCAAAAGGAGAGTTCAACAAAACGTGCTTATAGTTAAGCTACATTTACGTCCAGAAGCAAAACAATAGGCCATCTCAGCATTTGCTCAATGGGTGAGGGAAACTGGACAAAAACCTGATCGAAATGGGGGTCATAGACCTGGAAGCTGAAGTACATTATTTGTTACAACCATGATAAGTCTTTTCAAAAAAATTATACAATACAAATGTAAACTGATTCATTATATATCACTGTTTTGTTAACATAAACATTATTTTTCTTTTTTATAATCAGTATAGTCTCTAATTGTATAGAAACACAGAAAAGATTTTACTTTTAACTCAAATTTGTGAACCGACTTTAATTATTTAATGTCATCTGGAAGTGCGTTGTAAAGTAACGTACATGTATTAAAAGTGGATTTCTGATAGTGAGAGGTTGATACTGACACTTGATGAACGTGATTTTTCCGTGTGTTGTAATTATAAATACTAGTATTGCATGAAAATATGTTCCCACCATTAAGTAACTTTTGTCAAATATTACAGATTCGTAAATATATAGGCAATGCAGTGGTAAGATTACAAGCTCAATGAAGAGAGGCTTGCAACGGAAACGCGGATGGCATTTTTTCATTATTCGAATAACTTTCTTTTGCAATATAAAGGTCTGAGAACTACATGATGAGTTTCCCCAGAATTTTATACCATATCTAAGGTGGGAATGTACATTTGCAAAATACACGCAACAAGCTCCATGAAGGCTAACAGAATTTGATAGAATTCAGAATTCTGAACTTAATTCAGTGTTTAATTTTGTAATATATACATTACATTTGAGGTTTGACTGAACTGACAGACCTAGAAATTTTTTTACCTGAACATTACCTAATTGCATATTTTCATTTTCAATGGAGCATGCGATTGCAGATTTGAAAGGTAAAAATGCATTAAAACTGTTTTTACTTCATTAACTATTAATTTTTTATTACAAAACCAATTTGAAACTTCTAAAATCGTACTATTTATTGTTTCTTTTTTGCAAAGAACATTCGTGGGATCGGCACACAGAACCGTTCTTTTAATAGAAAACGGCATACCGTTTACGTATAACAGAAAGAGGATATGACTTAAGATCGAGCCTTGCGGAACGTCATATTCAATTGGTAAAGAATTGGAAAGATAAGTAAATAATGTATTTTCGTGCCAGTACGTTTCGTGCCATTCTATGGCGATACCACGAACTCCATAAGAAGGTAATTTTGATAACAAGATGTTATGGTCAATAACGTCAAAATCTTTCGAAAAATCTACAGTAAAATAAAATCTGTCCATACACAAGGGATACAGATTTTATTTTACTGTTTGATTATACCCTTGTTCTCTAGCTTCTTAAAAAGCATATCTAGTGGCTGGTAATCTGATGACTGTCAGCTAGCTAAAATTATTACTCGCACGAAGATTCCTATGCATATTCTTGGAAACGTGATGACAGGAAAAATGATGAAAGAACGTGATGAAAGAATGATGACATGATTATTTCAAAACTAAATACATTTATGACAACAATTATTTTTAAAATATATTTGCAAATAGATTATTAAAAGGTTGCATATATAGATCTATTCATCTAATTACGATCCTTCAACATGGAAAATGTATACAGGCATCCGAAATGGCAAGAAGAATAAAGCTTACTTACTTTTAGTGCTTCACGAAGTTGTATCAAATTCTTTCAGGCATTGACGTATTGTGATATTCCCCATGACTTTTGTAGTGTCGTCGTACTGCTGTTACTTTTTTCTCCGACACCATCTTCTGACATTCGAGACACGATGCTGCTCCATTTCTCTCCGTGAATAAAAATTCGCGCTGCCAGTCAGCATTGAACCAACGATTCGCAACTCGATATCGTTCTGGGCCTGCCACTGTTCAACCTCGCGACTGACTAATTTGTGAAAGAAAAATCTAAAGAGCAGTAAAGTGAAGGGGCAGCTCGACCGTCGGAATTGCGCCAACTTTCCTGGTTCTCGTGGGGCGCCCTGGGCGCTGGTTTCCGGTTCCCCAAGAAGGGGCTCAAAGGGGCGCTTGTGCACCTCTGCTCTAATATATTGTAACCTTTAACGTGTTAAGGTGTATAACGTATTATAGTACTTAATAATTCTATGCATTGTCATGCTTTTAAGTAATGTCGTTTTATGAGAGTAATAGACTATTATGAAACACGATACAGAAGAAGATAGGAATTTTGTTACAGCCGATAACAACCAAATAGGAGTTTATAAGAGGCAATGGATAAAAGATACTTCTACACTTCCTATTGATTGGCGCAATTGAGGTAGTGCCGACTCGTGTCCTAAGTGGAAGTGCATTATCTCCCATGAGTCTCGCCCTCGCGCGGCGGCCGTTGGGCTGCCCTCTCATTGAACTCGGTGACGGTTGCGGCGGGGTGTGGCCCACGTCACGGGTCGAGCATGCCCGTTCAGCGAGGCCCAGGGCAGGCGCGCAGACGTCAATGGGTGACTCAGGCAAGCGGCGTCCGGGCGGGCGGGCCGGCGGGCGGCGACTCACCGCGGAAGCGCCCGAGGCGGAGGCCGCCACCAGGCGGATGAGAAACGCCCAATAAAAACCTTGCTTGCTTTTGGTTCTTTTGCATGTTAGCGCAGCCCGCGTGGACGATGGAGAGACGAAGAAAGATATGCGGGTAGAGCTCGAATCCGCCAGGCCGCCGACTTTAACAAGCCTTTCGGGTCCCAATGACTGCGAATTCTGTATGAATAAACTCACTTGCAGAATTGTTCCACGTAAAGCGAATGAACGTATTGGGGTATTAATCGCGAGTTCTTTTACTTTTGAAGTGTCAACCACTCCAATTGCGGAAGGTGCTGTGGATTAGAGACAGATCAGTCGGGTGTCGTCGCGTCGCGTCGAGTCGCGACGCTGTCGGGTCGGGTTCGATTGTGTCGCGGGCCGAATTGTGTGGCGTTGCAACGTGTCAGGGCGGTCCATGTTGGTTTGGGTCGGATCGGATCTGGTCTGGTCGGCTCTGTACGGGACTTCCAAATGGATGGATGAACCTCTAGTCCATCTTGCTACATCCGAAAAGTCAAGCCGCATCAACGACCACTCTCGTGCCGGACACCTGGACTTTCCGTATTTTCACTCGTGGTTTCGCCGCACTTCATAAGTAAATATTGCCATCTACCCTACGAATATAAAAAGCAAACCAAGCGATAGAAGTCCTTTCTATAATAACAATTCTTAGAAGAACAATTTGCACGATTCAACGGATGGGTATTGTTTGTAGAGTCGATGTACATCACTAAGTACGATAAGGACATGTTGCTGAGTTACGCATGTAGAACTGTCAGACATTTCAAAGTTGATAATCAAATAATACGATTGTAGTAATTCAATATTAATTTCTTAGTTAAGATAATATCAAATATAAATTTCTGAAGAAAACTGTCATTGAATATTGTTTCGGTATTTCGGTCTGTGGCATTGTAAATTTTCAATTACCATCACATTCATCTTTCATTTCCAATTTCTTTTGAATTGCGAGTGCAGATAAATAGGCTATTCGAAAATATTTGGTTGCTATTTCCAGCACGTTGACCAATATCCACGTCTGCAATGGCTCGGCGGCAACATCTGCAGCGGCCTCTGCAACAGGCGACCAGGAGTTCCTACTGTTCTGGTTCCGACGACAGATGATTTTCGATAGTAGCTAGCTACATACATGGGTAGAATTCAAGATAGAAATCTAAGAGGACCGGACTTCTTGGGGCAGACTGCTCTGATCGATAGATGTGTTTTCTCCGATCTATACCAAGCAAATGCCGGGACAGTACTCTAAAATCAGGCGACGAACCACGCGCGCCCTTCTCTTCATCTTTGCCATTTCCTTTCCCTCTACACTCACCAAACAGTCTGTTTCAAATTACAAGTACTACTCCACCATACGACTCGGGAGACCAATCGGGAGCCCCGACTGAGCCGGTGCCCCTATGGCGAACTCGGAAGCCGTGTCTCGGGTACATCGAAGAAAACATAAACACATGGAAATCTGGAAAATAAAATATACAACACTTACGGACGGAAATCTAAACTTACTCAGTAAGTAGCATTGTTTTTTAACGGAAATCAAAAGGATAAGTTTGTTTACCGTGAACTGTTTTGTGTGTATGCCCAGAGTATTCCGCCTCGTAAGGCCAACCATTGGCTACTCACTCTGCAAGGAGAGAGAGGGAACAGTGCGACGAGCAATTTCGCCTGCGGAGGCGCGCCTGCCCTTCTGTGATTGCGAATGAGCCGCCCTTCAATACTTACAGAATGTTTAGTTTGGAGTGGAGGTTTTTTCGTGGTTGTTTGGATTTTCTTGTTTCATCTTCCTTCTTATGTTAACAGTTTCCTTGAATTATTTAATATGTCAACGATTACGTACATCGTTAGTTTTCGAACGCTGGAATTCCTTACCTTTCAAGTGTCCTTTTTCTGTTTAGAAGAACTTAAGAAAGTGGCATGCACTACTAGCTAATCTTTTTTTTTTTTTTTTTTTGTTTATTTTTTTGTCGCATCAACGACTAAAGGTTTTAGCGACAACGATTTTTAATTAGCAGGTTGGTTACAAGACACTTATGATTTACATCTGTCATTACATAAAAAGTATCAGAAATGTTTGGTCCAAACATAAGATATAGTATCACATGATTACTTATCTTACCATCATCATACAGAACAATCAGGGCCATGGTCATAACATATTTTCGAGGTTACACAACATTACATTAACATAATATAAACAAAATACATAACATTATACATATAAGTTTATAACATATTGTTATGCTTACATAATTGTAAACAGTCATGACAATTCATCGGGGTAGGCGATCATAACACTAAAACTAGAGATACGGGGGGGCTTACCATAACGTTATATTCAAGCATGACATTTGTGTTTTCGGCAAAATTTGACAATTCTGGTTTGAAAGGGAAAAGAGTAGCAGGATTTTTCTCCATTTCATTTTGATTAAAAGTACATCGTTCTAATGTGAACTCAATATTACGTCACGGAGGAATAAGTAATATGTTCGAGTTGGATTGAGTATTACTTGAGGATAATCGACATAGTGGTGGTGAGGTTATTCTCCAGCGTGTATTTTAGAATGCCAGTTCTGATTCGTGTAATTTAAAAATTGTTCGCGTCTAGTCATCTTGGGTCGCATTGTAGTACTAATCTTGTTTACGCGCCGCTAATTGAATTTAGGCCGCCCGCGACGCTTCCCTCCGCGGCCGCCGGGCCGCGCCCCTTCGCGCGACGTTGACCCGCGTGGCCGCCGCCGCGGCTACCACCTCCGTCAAGCTGGAGCCCCCCCCCGAGATAGAAATTCAAAATCAACTGGCCTATCATTTTGTACTAATTATGTACTAATTTTGTACCATAATACAAAATTTTGTACTCAACTATAAACAATAAAAAAAAACACATCCAAAAGTCGGAGTGCTAGCTTGACGTCAAGTAGACACCCTCATTTATCAGAAATTCAAAACCTATTACGTACTAATTCTACTAATCTACAACTAATTCTACTAATTACGTACTAATTTGATGCAAAAATAAAAATTCTGCACTCAACTATAAACAATTAAAAACGGGTGCCAATGAAGCACTTTTCACGTAAATTTGCGAAATTTTTAAAACACACTTTAAGTTTAATTTCAACATTTAAATTTAAAAAGCAATTTGGCACCTTAGTGAAAAGTTGAAATTTAAATTGCAGTTTGACACCGTCGTTGCACCATAGATAATGTAATTTCAAACACTTATACTCCCCCTCAACAGAGATATTACACTCTACAAATACGAAAAATATCGAGCGTCTCCAAACAACTGCCGCACCTGCTTAGATTTACTAATCAATTGCAGCCTGTGATATGCCCCTATTGTCGCTTCGTCTCCCGCCTGTGGTTACCCGCATTTTGAAACGAGTCTGCACAAAACCTTTTCGTATGAGTATAATATTTTCGTTTGAATTTATGGATACGTACAAGTATTAGTGTTGAGATGATTTACCATAAGCGACACGTCCGCCATATTCATTATGTCGGCCCATGATTTTGGCTACCTTCTTGTATTTATTTTGGTGGTTTTATTTGCTTTGCGGCGCGATAAAATGTTACTGTACTGTACAGAAAAGTAACACATTGCAATAAATAAACAGTGAACGAAAGCATTTGTTTACATAAATGAGTCCCGAAAACAATTCTCTTTTGATTTATGGGAGGACTCGAACGCAAAACTACTCTTTTAACTCGTTAAAGTCAAGCCCAATAGTCCTATAGAATCCAAAAAAAATTAATCACGCATTCTGGTAATATTTAGATGAAAAAATGCAGTAAAATGCAGTAAACGAAGGGATGCAAATCGTACTAACAGTCGAACCCATTTCATCGTCTATTTCTTATAAAACGCAGAAATATGATAATGTAATGATTTTGAGGAAATGACTCGATGGTATAGTGACTAACAATGGTACAGTGTCAGTGGCGCAGGGGGCAAGAGATATACGTAGAGTATCATCCCACATCCCTTGAAACCGATCGGATTGCACCCACTGCCATAGGTTAGGTAAAACTGGAGAATTTTACCGTGTATTTTATATATATAATAAATACATGCGTGTGAGTAATGAAGACTGAATGACTAGCATAAGGTCTTATCTCATTGTCCCAACTCTCGTACGGCGCCAGTGGCAATTTTCGCACCGTCTTTTGCTATGGACTGCATCCTCACAATCTGCCCCGATCTTTAGTATCTTCAGAAAGATGCAAACAATCCTTACTCCTGAGGCTTCCCCCTCGCGGGGACCGGATTTTGTTCAACCTCTTTTTTTCCTCACGTTTTACGACCTTCACCGCACCCCACCCTCTTCCCGCCCCCTCCGCGCCGACCGGCTGTGCTCTTAAACAAGACACACGCCCAAAATTCGCAGAACTTTGTTTTCGGCCCAGAAGCTGCAAGGTAGGTACGATCCAGTTTGCTTACGCATCTTGTATACATAACCAACCTGTTAATATTTCACATTGTATATTTGTATTGTTTTTTAGCTCTGAGGATGATCGCTACGCGATCGAAAATGATCATTAGTGAATTAACAATATTGATACCTGACATTTATCTCTATTTATTTATCAAAATAAAAAAAGGTATCTACTTCACCAACAATCCAATTAATAAGTATGTAATTAACTATCCCAGTTCTATGCGTTGAAATGTTATCATATCTCCGAACTTCGAGTTATCAGAACTTGGTAAATACTGATCTATCGTGTACGAATAAACTCTCCCGCGCATATTGATTGACGTACTAAGATGGTAATATTGATTATTTCGTTTTAAGAAATTTTGCTCGCGACTTTGAATATCGGTCTCTTTTGACAAAATGTTGCATCACACCTCAAAAAGCTAGTATGTGTTCCTCCGTCAAATAATTTGGTACATTTGCCGTTCTCCCGGAATTAAATTACTGTCCATGTATTCAATACGCACGCTGCAACGCATTAATTTACGTTAGCAGCTATTAAATTCAAATGTATTTGGTTACGTAGTTTTTAGACTTTAATGAATCTTAGTCGATATTATTACGGGAGCGGAGATAATGTTCTGTAATCACGCAACATGGGTCCTGAAACTTACTTCATTTCCATTTTAAATCGTAAAATTGTGAAATCGATTTCCAGGAATTACATATTGTGACGTACCTGGAAGCGATACTTTCACGACAAATAAATTATGCAAGGGACAAGTACATTTTCGTGAATGGGTCTCAGGATTTGGCGCAGCATAGGAAGATAATCGTTATAGATTCTTTTGCACAACGAAATATTTTAATGATTAGAGAACACACTTTACAAATAGTATTTACAAATCGCAATGCGCAGGCCTTGGAAACAAGCGCACGGTCAACGCTACTTGATGTTTTAAAAACCACCTGCTTCCTCTGGAGGCGATCGGGGCCGTCGTGGCAACGGCGGCGGTGTCTTCGGCAATCTTCGATTCTCCCCGAAGTCCGCCGGGAATTCGCCCTCCCTCGGCGACCAACTCCTCTGTCCCAATGTAACGGCCGATGAATTCGCTAGGATCCACTCCAGCCGGTGTGAACAATGTTTCACGGGTATTGGTACGCACGACGCGTGATTGATGTTCGTCGGCTGTTCTAGTCTTTTCAGCGACCTTCCTCAACTTTGCGAAAGAAGGGAGGTATTTGGATTTTATTAGGGAAAACCATGCAAACTGGTCCTATATCAGCCATGAGTACTACCTTGGAACAATCAACCAGCCATGTATGGGTATTGTCCGCCTTTATTAAGATACATATGAACCTAATGTAACTCGAAAATCAAATTTCACCGTCACAACATTGATGTAAATAATTAAAACGTAGACTTAGTTCCTATCACAGCGCACTCCCAGTATGTTGAAACAATTTAATGCAGTTAATGTTGGTCTTATATTATTTTTTTATGTCTATATGTTATCTTTGTAGAAAACTTATAAGGGGTTGTTCAAGTGTTGGTACGTGGGAGACAAAGAAAATCCCGCGAGGACGGCGTGATATTGCGTCTGGAGGGGGGAGGTGTTATATCTACGTACAGACGGTGCGGTGTAACCATGTACCCCATGAACAAGAGAGGGCTTACGCTTTCAATTAAAATAACGAATGGCGTCCTCCGATAAAGTTGTATTTTGGGATGCGGAGGAAGAGGCGATTCTGTGACCCAATAAGTCACCGGATAGGGCTTGGAATATTTCCGTCGATACTGAAGCCTGCCCTTTTGACCTAACATATTAAAGGGTCACTTCAACCTTTCATCCGCAGTGATATCCGAGTTTTCCCTCGCTGAGGCGCTCATCCCTTCCTGATAGGGCCACCCGGAGCGGCTTGCTCTACTGGCAATGCCAAGCGTTACCCCCCTTTCTCCAACCTCTATCTGGAAACAGAAGTGGGGGTAGCGCGTAATATTAGCTGTAGGAAATATTGTTTCTGTTACTACATTTTTGATTTTCATTAGAAATTTGTGTAAGCTTTGTATTTTGCTTCTGTATAAACTTAGTGTGTTGTTACTCTCTTGAGTTTCATTTTTTCACCGAACAACCGCGTTTGGAGAATCTTGTCGACTAGCCTATCGACATTATTTAACTCTAGTATGTGCTGGCTAAGTTATTGTGTTTTTTGGTGGAGTGGGTAAGTAGAAAATAGACTACTTCATACATTACAAGAAAATGTTTATGTGTACATATAATGTAATACATATCAGAGAGGTGTATAGGGAGCCAGAATTACGGACTAGTAGGTTGCGCAGAACGCATAGGATATTGGAATATGAAGCGGTGAGCCCAGCTTGATGGAAACCTTTATGGTGAAATGGTTGGATGGAACGGATATTGCGAAGCCGATGACAACGCTATCGGCAGTCAGGGGAGTGAACATTGCTGAAAATATTCTCGCTCGTCGGAATAGATTTTTTAGATTTAATTTAGATTTATTCAGGTCCAAAAAAAACGTAAGTGTTATGACGTAGAGGGGAAAGATTATCTTGCGCACGTTTTCTTAAGTTCCAGAATTTTTTTTCGTCCTTTTTAACTATAAATAATTGCAAGATGAGTATAAAATTTAAGATAAATAATAAAAATAAATTTTAAAAATAATTTTTTTAAAAATCGCACGATTAGCACTATTTCTAAGATGGGTCATTTTTGTTCTGAGGTTACAGAAAACGCTTTTTGGCAATCGGTACACGAATTGCCAAGTATAATTTTTCTGGCATTGGTAACAAAATAACAACTCGTCCCTTATCTCTACTCTCCATCTACATCAAAGGAGAGTTTCCAACAAAACGTTGCTTTATAGTTAGCTACATTTACGTCGCAGAAGCAAAACATAGGCCCATCTCAGCATTTGGCTGCAATGGGTGAGGGAAAACCTGAACAAAACCTGATGCGATGGGGGTCATAGACCTGGAAGCTGACAGAACATTATTTGTTATCGCAACCATGATAAGTCTTTTCAAAAAAATTATACGCAATACAAATGTAAACTGAATTCATTATATATCACTGTTTTTGTTAACATAAACATTATTTTTTTTTTTTTATAAATCAGTATAGTCTCTAATTGTATAGAAACAAGAAAAGATTTTACTTTTTCAACCAAATTTGTGAACCGACTTGGTAATTATTTAATGTCATCTGAAGTGCGTTGTTAAAGTACGTACATGTATTAAAAGTGGATTTTCTGATAGTGAGAGGTTGATCCAGCTGACACTTGTTTATGACGTGATTTTTTCGGCGGTGTGTTGTAATTATAATACTGGTATTGCCATGAAAATATTGTTCCCACCATTAAGTAACTTTTGGTCAAATATTACAGTTCGTATATAATAGGCCAAGGCAGTGGTAAGATTACAAGTCTCAATGAGAGGAGGCTTGCAAACGGAAACGCGGATGGCAATTTTTTCCATTATTCGAATAACTTGTCTTTTGCATATATAAGGTCTGAGGAACTACATGATGGAGTTTCCCCAGGAATTTTTACCATATCTAGGTTGGGAATGTAACATTTGCAAAATACACGCAACAGCCTCCATGAAAGGCTAACAGAATTATGATAAGAATTTCAGATTTCTGACTTAATTCAGTGTTTTAATTTTTGTATTATATACATTACATTTGAGGTTTGCTACTGACAGACCTAAGAAATTTTTTTAAGCTGAACATTACCTAATTGCAATAATTTTATTTTCCATGGAGGCATGCGATTGCAGATTTGAAAGGTAAAATGCATTAAAACTTTTTTTCTTCAATTCAACTATTAATTTTTTTATTACTAAAAGCTAATTTGAAACTTCTAAAATCGTTACTATTTTATTGTTTCTTTTTTGCAAAGAACATTTCGTGGATCGGCACAAACAGAACCGTTCTTTTAATAGAAACGGCATACGCGTTTACGTATAAGCAGAAAGAGGGATATGACTTAAGATCGAGCCTTGCGGACGTCATATTCAATTGTTGTAAAAGATTGAAAGATCAAGTAAAGTAATGTACATTTTCGTGCCAGTACGTTTCGTGCCATTCTATGACGATACCACGAACTCCAATAAGAAGGTACTTTTTGATAACAACATGCTTATGGTCAATAACGTCAAAATTCTTCGAAAAATCTACAGTAAAATAAAATCTGTCCATACACAAGGGATATCAGATTTTATTTTACTGTTTGAATTATACCGCCTTGTTCTCTAGCTTCTTAAAAAGCATATTCTAATGGCTGTTAATCTGATGACTGTGCAGCTAGCTAAAATTATTAGTCGCACGAAGTTCCCATGCATATTCTTGGAAACGTGATGACAGAAAAAAATGAATGAAAGAACGTGATGAAAGAATGATGAATGATTTTTTTCAAAAACTAAATACATTTATGCAACAATTATTTTTAAAATATATTTGGGCCAAATAGATTAATTAAAAGGTTGCATATATAGATCTATTCATTCTAATTACGATCTTCATACATGGAAAATGTATACAGGCATCCGAAATGGCAAGAAAGAATAAAGGCTTACTTACTTTTAGTGCTTCAAAGCACGTTGTAATCAAATTCTTTCAGGCATTTGCGTATTTGATATTCCCGTGACTTTTTTGTAGTGTCGTCGTACTGCTTGTTACTTTTTTCTACCGACATAACCATCTTCTGAACATTCGAGACACGATGCCTGCTCCATTTCTCTCCGTGAAATAAAATTCGCGCTGCCGAGTCGCATTGAAGCCAAAAGATTCGCAACTCGATATCGCTTCTGGGCCTCCACTGTTCAACCTCGCCGACTGACTATTTGTGAAAGAAAATCTAAAGAGCAGTAAAGTGAAGGGCAGCTCGGCGCGTCGGATTGCGCCAACTTTCCCTGGTTCTCTGTGGGGGCGCCCTGGGCCGCTGGTTTCCGTTCGCGCCAAGAAGGGGCTCAACGGGGCGCTTGTGCACCTCTGTCTAATATTTGGTTAACCTTTAACGTGTTAAGGTGTATAACGTATTATAGTACTTAATAAATTCTATGCATTGTTCATGCTTTTAAGTAATGTCGGTTTTATGAGAGTAATAAGACTATTATGAAGCAGATAACAGAAGAAGATAGGAATTTTGGTTACAGCCGAATAACAACCAAATAGGAGTTTTAAATTAAGAGGCAATGGATAAAAGATACTTCTACACTTCCTATTGATTGGCGCAATTGAGGTTAGTGCGACTGGTCGTGTCCTAAGTGGAAGAGTGGCATTATCTCCCATGAGTCTCGCCCTCAGCGCGGCGGCCGTTGGGCTGCCTCTCATTGAACTCGGTGACGGTTGCGGCGGGGTGTGGCGCCCACGTACGGGTCGTAGCATGCCCGTTCAGCGAGGCCCAGGGCAGGCGCGCAGACGTCATGGGTGACTGCAGGCAAGCGGCGTCGCGGGGCGGGCGGGCGGCGGGCGGGCCGGGCGGGCGGGCGAGCTGCACCGCGGAAGCGCGCGAGGCGGATGCCGCCACCAGGCGGAATGAGAAACGCCCAATAAACAACTTGCTTCTTTTGGTTTTTTGCAATGTTAGCGCAGCCCGCGCTGGACGATGGAGAGACGAAGAAAGATATGGCGGGTATGAGCTGGAATCCGCCAGGCCGCGATTTACACAGCCTTTCGGGTCCCATGACTGGCGGAATTCTTGTAATGAATAAACTCACTTGCAGAATTGGTTCCCAACGTAAAAGCGAAAATGAACGTAATTCGGGGATTAATCGCGAGTTCTTTTACTTTTGAAGTGTCAACCTCCAATTGCGGAAGGTGCTGTGGATTAGAGACAGATCAGATCGGGTGTCGTCGCGTTCGCGTCGAGTCGCGACGCTGTCGGTCGGGTTCGATTGTGTCGCGGGCCGAATTGTGTGGCGTTGCAACGTGTCAGGGCGGTCCATGTTGGTTTTGGGTCGGGATGCGGAATGCTGGTCTGGTCTGGTTCGGCTGCTGTACGGGACTTCCAAATGGATGGATGAACCTGCTAGTCCTCTTGCTACATCCGAATAGTCATAACGCATCAACGACCACTCTCGTGCCGGACACTGGACGCTTCCCGTATTTCACTCGTGGTTTCGCCGCACTTCATAAGTAAAATATTGCCATCTACCCTACGGAATATAAAAAGCAAACCAAGCGATAGAGCTCCTTTCTATAATGAACAATTCTTAGAAGAACAATTTGCATCGATTCAACGGCATGGGTATTGTTTGTAGAGTCGACTGTAACATCACTAAGTACGATAAGGACATGTTGTGAGTTACGCATGTAGAACTTGTCAGACCTTTCAAAGTTGATAATCAAATAATACCGATTCGTAAGTAATTCAATATTAATTTCCTAGTTAAGATAATATCAAATATAAATTTTCTGGAGAAAACTGTCATTGAATATCTGTTTCGGTATTCGGTCTGTGGCATTGTAAATTTTCAATTACCGATCACATTCATCTTTCATTTCCAATATTTCTTTTGAATTGGCGAGTGCAGATAAATAGGCTATTCGAAATATTTGGTTGCTATTTCCAGCACGTTGAACCAATATCCACGTCTGCAATTGGCTCGGCGGGCAACATCTGCAGCGGCCTCTGGCAACAGGCGCACCCGGAGTTTCCTACTGTTCTGGTTCCGACGACAGATGATTTTCGGATAGTAAAGGCTAGCTACATGACCTGGGTTAGAATTCAAGATAGAAATTAAGAGGACGCGGAAGCTTCTTGGGGCAGACCTGCTCTGATCGATAGTTATGTGTTTCTCCGATCTATTACGCAAGCAATGCGCGACAGTACTCTAAAATCAGGCGACGAACCACGCGCGCCTTTGCTCTTCATCTTTGGCATTTCCTTTCGCTCTACACTCACCCAAACAGTCTGTTTAAATTACAAGTGCTAGCTCACCATACGACTCGGGAGAGAATCGGGAGCCCGCGACGTGAGCCGGTGCCCGCTACTGGCGCACCTCGGAAGCCGTGTCTCGGGTACATTCGAAGAAACATAAACACATGGAAATCTGGAAATAAAATATACAACACTTAACGGACGGAAATCGTAAACTTACTCAGTAAGTAGTATTGTTTTTTAACGGAATCAAAAAGGATAAGTTTGGTTTACCGTGAACTGGTTTTGTGTGTATGCCAGAGTATTCCGCCTCGTAAGGCCAACCATTGCTACTCACTCTGCAAGTTAGAGAGAGGGAACAGTGCGACGAGCAAATTTCGCCTGCGGAGGCGCCGCCTGCCCTTCTGTGATTGCGAATGAAGCGCCCTTTCAATACTTACAGAATGTTTGTTTGGAGTGGAGGTTTTTTTCGGTGGTTGTTTTTGGATTTTCTTGTTTCATCTTCTTCTTATGTTCCAGTTTCCTTGAATTATTTAATAATGTTCAACAGACTTACGTACATGGTTAGTTTTCGAACGCTGGAATTCCTTACCTTTCAAGTTCCTTTTTCTGTTTAGAAGACTTAAGCAGTGTGCATGCACTACTAGCTAATTTTTTTTTTTTTTTTTTTTTGTTTATTTTTTTGTCGCATCAACGACTAAAGGTTTTAGCGACAACGATTTTTAATTAGCAGGTTGGTTACAAGACACTTATGATTTACATCTGTCATTACATAAAAAGTATCAGAAATGTTTGGTCCAAACATAAGATATAGTATCACATGATTACTTATCTTACCATCATCATACAGAACAATCAGGGCCATGGTCATAACATATTTTCGAGGTTACACAACATTACATTAACATAATATAAACAAAATACATAACATTATACATATAAGTTTATAACATATTGTTATGCTTACATAATTGTAAACAAGTCATGACATATACATCGGGTAGCGATCATATACACATAAACACTAGAGATACGGGGCGGGCTTACCATAACGGTTATATTTCAAGCATGAATTTGTGTTTTTCGCAAAATTTGACAGATTCTGGTTTGAAAGGGAAAGAGTACAGGATTTTTCTCCATTTCATTTGATTAAAAGTAACATAGTTCTAATGTGAACTCAATATTACGTCACGGACGAATAAGTATATGTTCAGTTGATAGTATATACTTGAGCGATATCACATAGTGGTGGTGAGGTTATTCTCCAAGCGTGTATTTTAGAATGCCAGTTTCTGATTCGTGTAATTTAAAATTTGTTGCGCGTCTGAGTCATCTGGGGTCGCATTGTAGTAGCTAATCTTGTTTACGCGCGCTAATTGAATTTGGTGGCCGCCGCACGCTTCCCTCCGGCGCCGGGGCGCGCCTTCGCGCGACGTTTGACCGCGTGGCGCGCCGCGGTACCGACTCGTTCATAGCTGGGCCCCCCCGAGATAGAAATTACAAATACTGGCCTATCATTTTGTCTATTATGTACTAATTTTGTAACGCATAATATAAAATTTTGTACCTCAATATAAACACATAAAAAAAACACAAAAGTCGAGTGCTTAGCTTGGACGTCAAGTGGACACCTCATTTTATCAGAGAATTCAACTATTATACGTATAATTCTACTACACTTCTACAACTAATTCTACTAATTACGTACTAATTTAATGCAAAATAAAATTCTGCATCACATAAAAATTAAAAACGGGTGCCAATGAGCACTTTTCACGGTAAATTGCGAAATTTTACAAACACACTTTAAGTTTAATGTTCAACATTTTAATTTAAAAAGCAATTTGCAGCTTAGTGAAAAGTTGAAATTTTAAATTGCAGTTTGAGATCACCGTCGTTGCACGCACAGATAATGTATTTCAAAACTCTTATAACTGCCCCTCCAACAGAGATATTAGCACTCTAAAATACGAATATCGAGCGTCTCCAACAGAACTGGCCGACCTGCTTAGATTTACTAATCAATTGCAGCCTGTGATTGCCCCCTATTGTCGCTCGTCCTCCCGCTGTGGTTACCGTATTTTGAAACGAGTCTGCACAAAACCTTTTCGTATGAGTATAATCATTTTCGTTTGAATTTAGGATAGCAGTACAAGTTATTAGTGTTATGATGATTTCCATAAGCGACACGTTCCGCCAATATTCCATATTGTCGGCCCATGATTTGGCTACCTTCTTGTATTTTATTTTGGTGGTTTTATTTGCTTTGCGGCGCGATAAAATGTTACTGTACTGTACAGAAAGTAACACATTGCAATAAATAAACAGTGAACGAAAGCATTTGTTTACATAATTGAGTCCCGAAAACAATTCTCTTTGATTTATGGGAGGACTCGAACGCAAAACTACTCTTTTAACTCGTTTAAAGTCAAGCCCAATAGTCCTATAGAATCCAAAAAATTAATCACGCATTCTGGTAATAATTTAGATGAAAAATCAGTAAAATGCAGTAAACGAAGGGATGCAATTCGTACTAACAGTCGAACCCATTTCATCGTCTATTTCTTATAAAACGCAGAAATATGATAATGTAATGATTTTGAGGAAATGACTCGTGGTATAGTGATACAAATGGTACAGTGTCAGTGGCGCAGGGGGCAAGAGATATACGTAGAGTATCATCCCACATCCCTTGAAACCGATCGGATTGCACCACTGCATAGGTTAGTAAAACTGGGAATTTTACCGTGTATTTTATATATATATTAAATACAATGCGTGTGAGTAATGAAGACTGAATGACTAGCATAAGGTCTTATCTCATTGTCCCAACTCTCGTACGGCGCCAGTGGCAATTTTCGCACCGTCTTTTGGTATGGACTGCATCCTCACAATCTGCCCGATCTTTAGTATCTTCAGAAAGATGCAAACAATCCTTACTCCTGAGGCTTCCCCCTCGCGGGACGGATTTTGTTCAACCTCTTTTTTTCCTCACGTTTTACGACCTTCACCGCACCCCACCCTCTTCCCGCCCCCTCCGCGCCGACCGGCTGTGCTCTTAAACAAGACACACGCCCAAAATTCGCAGAACTTTGTTTTCGGCCCAGAAGCTGCAAGGTAGGTACGATCCAGTTTGCTTACGCATCTTGTATACATAACCAACCTGTTAATATTTCACATTGTATATTTGTATTGTTTTTTAGCTCTGAGGATGATCGCTACGCGATCGAAAATGATCATTAGTGAATAAAATATTGATACCTGACATTATCTCTATTTATTTATCAAATAAAAAAAGGTATCTACTTCACCAACAATCCAATTATAAGTATGTAATTAACTATCCCAGTTCTATGCGTTGAAATGTTATCATATCTCCGAACTTCGAGTATCAGAACTTGGTAAATACTGATATATCGTGTACGAATAAACTCTCCCGCGCATATTGATTGACGTACTAAGATTGTAATATTGATTATTTCGTTTAAGAAATTTTGCTCGCGACTTTGAATATCGGTCTCTTTTTGACAAAATGTTGCCATCACACCTCAAAAAGCTAGTATGTGTACCTCCGCTCAGATTAATTTGGTAGATTTGCCGTTTCTCTCGGAATTAAATTACTGTCCATGTATTCAATACGCACGCTGCAACGCATTAATTTACGTTAGCAGCTATTAAATTCAAATGTACTTTGTTACGTAATTTTTAGACTTTAATGAATCTTAGTCGATATTATTACGGAGCGGAGCTAATGTTCTGTAATCACGCACACTGGGTCCTGAAACTTACTTCATTTCCATTTAAATCGTAAAATTGTGAAATCGATTTCCAGGAATTACATATTGTGACGTACCTGGAAGCGATACTTTCACGACAAATAAATTATGCAAGGGACAAGTACATTTTCGTGAATGGGTCTCAGGATTTGGCGCAGCATAGGAAGATAATCGTTATAGATTCTTTTGCACAACGAAATATTTTAATGATTAGAGAACACACTTTACAAATAGTATTTACAAATCGCAATGCGCAGGCCTTGGAAACAAGCGCACGGTCAACGCTACTTGATGTTTTAAAACCACCTGCTTCCTCTGGAGGCGATCGGGCCGTCGTGGCAACGGCGGCGGTGTCTTCGCAATCTTCGATTTCCCCGAAGTCCGCCGGGAATTCGCCCTCCCTCGGCGACCAATCCTCTGTCCCAACGTAACGGCCGATGAATTCGCTAGGATCTCACTCCAGCCGGTGTGAACAATGTTTCACGGGTATGTGAACGCACGACGCGTGATTGATGTTCGTCGACTGTTCTAGTCTTTTCAGCGACCTTCCTCAACTTTGCGCGGATGTCCGTACAGTACTGCCCACTGTTATACTATACCAGGGAGGGATAATGACCGAGCCCCCACGCGCCACACGATTTCCTGTCTCATTGGTTTTTACCAGTTCTGTGTGCGAAATTCTACTTCCACTAATAATCTGATTGTAATCCTTATCAAACTGGTTCCACACTCAGAAGGCCACACTCAGTCCGAACTGCACTTAAAACGACAATAAATCTCTTGACGCAGCACTGCCGCAGTCCGTGCTTCACTCGAGTCCTCTCCGCGCACCACTAAACCGTCGCTCCGCCTCGCCGTATCCCCCCGATTTGACCGTTGGTGGCGGCGGCGGCGGCGTTACTGCGCTGATCAACTCCAGTACTTTATTTTGTTTTATAATTGGTGATCATTGTAATTGTTCTAATTACAGAACGTTCTTTCATTTCAATATAATAATATACATTATATAAATTAAAATAATTCGATATTTAAATATTCGATTTAATTCGTCTAGAGGCACACCGGGGTCTTGGGATAATTTTCACTGCCGGATCACCG
>BOPP01000344.1:382654-397329 GCA_017312745.1 Gryllus bimaculatus | reverse complement strand
AAAAATAATGTTGAAACGATTTAAAGCACACGTCCATAACACAAAGGCCATATCTATGGAACAAATGGGATTCACCCCAAAAAAATTCCACCCATCACCAACTTCTCAGAATCACTGATAACATCCATACGGCATTTCAAAAATACTATCATACAATAACAATCTTTCTCGACATTTCTCAGACCTTTGATAGAACATGGCACCACTCTTTAAACATAAAATTTAAAAAAGCACTCCACATTATCTTACTCAAATCATTTCCAACTTTCTGAACAAGAGAACGTTCGTCTTTACAGTCGATAACTATCATTCTAATCCATTCAAAGCATTCAAGGCAGGCCTTCCCCAAGGTTCCCCATTATCTCTCGCTCTTTATAATTTGTACGTAGCCGACCTACCAAAACATAACAATATAAAAACCACCCAATTTGCAGATGACACCGCTATATATCTTCAAGTCCCTCCATAAACACAATAAAACTCAATCTGCAGTTATACCTACACCAAGTCGACAGGTGGGCAGCAAAAAACAAAATTAAAATAAACCCGTCTAAAACTGCAGCCAAAATATGTTCCTTAATACCTTACATCCCCCACCCCCTTGCAATTGAACCAAGATCCCGTACAATGAAACCCCCATAACAAGCCCATATAATACCTGGGCCTTTTCTTAGATACCCGACTCAGTTGGAAAAATCACGTCGACAATAAAGTTACATAAGCAAAAATTAAATACCACCAACTAAAATCAATAATCAATAGATTTGCTAAATTACCGTACAATACAGCCTTATGGATTTACACTTCACATATAAAACCATAATTCGACCACTACTTTTATATGCATGCAATCAGTTCAAAATTCTGTATTTTCAGAAAGGCCCGAACGGAATTTTCTTAGATATGGCTTTAATTTTTTTTCTACGCATAGGGCTAGATGCATGGTTTAAGATGACATAAACGGCAATTTGGTATAATATTTTGTTATTGTTTTTAAAAATTACATCAATGTAGTTTTTGAAATACCTCACACGTTGTTAATATTTACATTACCAAATATTTGTATATATTATTGCATTTTTGAATAGATGTACTTAACTGTTTCATACGATATACTACATTTCATACGATAAACGCAAGTATACTAAAGCATACATAAATACAAGTATAATAAAGCCGGCAACGTACAGGTGTTAGTGTATCGGTAGCCAAAGTCCTATTCATGATAATTCATGAATGAGTCAGTTAATGTTTACATAATTCAAAATGGGAGGGTTAATTTCAAAATTCCCTTCGTATCATACGTCAGGTTCTAGCTGGATAAAGTTTCCTTTGGTTGTCGCGAGACTTGGACACGTGACGTACGTTGCAGTGACGACGAAATGCAGACACACGTGACACACACGGACCACACTGCTTGAATGCCTTCTAAGGACAGAGAAAGTGTGCAGTTTCGAGTTCCGCAGTCAGTCGACACAGCCAAACATAAGGCCTCTGTAGACCTCTGTTGGCGCTTCGCTATGCATTTCCGAGTTAGCTATGAAGCTCCGTCATTCGGCCTTTGAGATTTACATATAACAAATTTGAGTAAGAGCAACGCAAGTTTGAGTAAGTGCAAATTACTTTATGCCGTATCCACCATGTGTTTAATACAAACATATGCCAGATGAAGTTCGAAATCATCTTTCACATAGCTTTGTCCACAACGTCTGTGCAATGTGCGAATTAAACGTCTGTCCCAAACATTAATAATATTTCGGACTTGGTTGTGTCATTTACTTATTTAGTCACTCAGTCAATGTATAAAATTACCGTTGATGACGCGCGTTCTCAGCACGTTTTCTTGGGGTGCTCTTGTTTCCTTTGTCTGTCATTTCAATATATTCTTAATCGCTAAAACCTCATATCATCGAATAATAAACACCCTCCATCTTTTTCATCGTTTTCTACATTCCCCGTTCTTCCTGGATTGCTGGGATAATCCAGCGAGGCACGATGGATTACTCTGTTGGCTGAAGACACGGCAGTGGGCCGTCCCTTGGTTCATTCCTATCGTAAATAAATTTGAAGTGAATAAATAGATACATTCACGGAAAATGCCGTAAATTAAGGAAGTATTTACTAAGCTTCCTACGTATTTTGCGATGATTTATAGTGGAGGAGGTCAGTGTCAGGGATCCCCCAGATAGAAAAGCTTGTGATTCATCGTGTGACATTTAACTCATCATGAAGAGGGGGAAACCCAATCCGACACAAACAGATGTCTGTTGCAGTTCGCACGCGCGCTATCTGAGTCTGAGAACATGACGGGACACAACGATTTGGAGGGATTGAAAATACAAAAATAAAATGACTCAATCTGCCGATGCCGCATGTACTGGCAGGAATGCTACAATTGTCGATGGAAATTTCCCCTTTGTATTTGGCTCCGTTAAAGAATAAAGGTTTACAAAAACCTTTAATGTGTTTGTCTATAAAATAATAAAATAAACTTTATCTCATAATTTCAAATAATCTTTGAGTAGGAAATGGCGTTTGAGCATTTCAGAAAATTCGGATTTTTTTCGCAAAAAACGGTTGAGTTTTCGGGAAAATTTTTTTTGACATTATTTAAAGTACATGTACTCATAAATACATTAATATGAGCGAATTGCACTAATGTAAATATTAAGTACGTGAGAGACGTCCGAAAATTATATTTGTGAAATTATCCTTGCTTGTCTATATGATATATTGGAAGTAAAGAACAAAGTTTTAATAGTTTTTTAAGGTTTCCAATTTTTTTCCTTCAAAAAACTAACGTATGATCATGGCTGCAAAGCAAGTTGGCAGAAAGAATAAGTTTTAGCGGGCTTTCTGCTTTACTGCTCTCCGCGGCATCTACATCTGTTTAATTTTTTAATGAATTATGAACACACTAATTATGGTTTTGTTTGGTTGTAAGTCTTCATTTAAAATAAAATAAAACATTTTAGAGCGAACTTAAAATATCTTGGAAACAGGACGATAAATAATTGCATGTATTCTAATCCAGCACTAGTATTTTAAAAAAGAATGGTTTAGAAGAACTTTCATAAAACCACGAAAATACAAACTGAAAAATAGTTCCATGGCGTTTTTAGCAAGAAATATGTGGCCATTATTAGCAGCGCCCATCGCTGCATGCACGCATTGTGGTCACCACTCATTGAATGAGATGTGTTGATAGAGACAGAAAGTACTGAATAATATTATTACATAACCGTTACTAAGGAGCGAGAAAGTATGTGCTGTTTTAGCACCACTTGTTTGTATGGTTTTTGTGCATCATAAAATCATCAAATCATGCATCATAAAATGGTTTTTGTGCATCATATCCCACTAGGATTTTACACATGGAATCCTAAAGTAATATTTGTTGCCTGCTGGCATTTTTATCTTTAGAGTTTTAAGAGTGGAATGCACTTCGAAGTACTCGTAGATCGAAGCAAGCAGTTCAAAGGGGTCAAGTTCAACATGAACAGCCAGTCCAGCGATTCCGCGATGCAGCTCAGGTGCGGCTCCGGTGAGTGTGAGAGATTGTCTACCGCGCGACAGACCCTGAAAGTGCGATGCACAGAATATCCATGTTGCTGTCGACTGGTGTACGCTACGCTGTGCTAAAACCCTAACGGCAGCGGGGGCGATGGCAATTGCCGTTGGCGGCAGGAGCAGCTGCAGTGCGGCGGACGAGGCGAAATGAGAGAAGCGGAGAGGGGAGGGGCACGCGCGCGTTGCTGCGCGCAGCTGGGCGCAGCGGGTGGGGGAAGCACACACCGGAATGGTGCGGGGGGGGGGACGGCCTTGCTTTGTGGGCGGAGACACGCCCCAGACGAGTAGAGGCAGTGTCCGCAGTCTCGAGGGACGCTTCGCGGTCGCGCGGCTAAAAATAAACGCGCGGTGCGCGTCCCTTGGTCTGCCGGCTGGCTCTTGTGCGATACATTTCCCCCACTCTGACTACACCTGTGATTGTTCGGGGACTAGTTGTTTACGATGGGCCCTACCAAGGTTTTGTGTTGGCTTGATGACGCCTTTGAACTCTTTACGACGCACTAGGAAATACATTCCACTCTATTGAAAGTCTTGAGAGAGTAATGGCCGCATATAAGTCACATTTTAGGTGAGCATGTGCCTAATTTTTCGTTTTAGAAAATCTCCCTGAAATACTTTAATGATGCACAAAAACAATACAAAAAATGAAAGAACCCAAAAAGAATTTTAAAAAAAGAAAATCCAACTCGATATTAGTAATTTGCACTAAAAAAAGGCTCCATTTTTTCTTCAAGCTTTTCGAACGGATAGTGCTAATTGCACTCTTTCATATGGCGCATAGCTGATTTCGTTCTTTTTTTTTTTTTTCAAAACAATGTAATTTTTTTAGAGATCTCTCGCGCCGTTAATATGCACATTTCCAGCTATTTGTAAACACTAATGCATTTGTGACTGGAAGCGCTTTAAGTGACTTCTAATGACTTTTTTCAAAAACTGAAAAATTTTCAAATTTGTTCAGAAATGTTCAAATTTCAAATTTACAGTAGCGCCTATGCGCTATTTTCTTAAAAACTGCTTCAAATATTTCAAAGAAAAATTCAATTTAGTACGAGGTTGTACCGTCCTTTAATGTTCTTAAAATAATATTTCTGTTCTATTTTTAGGAAAATGAAACATTTAGAAAATTTCGAAAACTCGCACTCTGAGCGGCGATAGATGGCAGCTGACATGAGTGTGTGTCAAGTACAAATAGCTTGCCGAAATCAGAGGAACTAGAAAACAAATACGGGAGGGAAAGTTTGTGCCAATTTGTATAACCACTTGTTTACATTGTGCTTCCGTCCACAACAGGCGGTATACCTGAAAATATAGATCATCCAACCAAAGACGTTCTTTAAAAATTTGTTTCAAAAAACACATCTATCCATTAAATATGGTATGTACAAGTTATTCATTTTTAAAATATTGAAATGTACCAAATGAAGCGATAAACCATGTCGCAAAACATAATATACGTAACTTTTCAAAAAATTATAAAAATGGCAACAAGTGGTGCTACAGAATGGCACGGACGATTAGTTTTCTATTTCCTATGGTTTCAGTTACCTTTACGAAATTGCCACATCTTGCCAGCTGCAATCTATCGCCGCCCAAAATACATTTTTTGAAATTGTCTTCGATTTTTCGGTTTCCTAATAACAGAACATAAATATTATTTTAAAAATATTAAAGAACAGTAAACTGCGTCCTAAATGGCAATTTTCTTTGAAAAAATTGGAGCTGTTTGTAAGAACATGGCGCTTAAGCGCTATAGTAAAGCAAGAGGAAATGACACAGAAATATTAAAATCTCGAAAAGAACTTATTCAGAAAATTCTGCAAAAAATGGGACTTTAAATAGGTAGAGCAAAGTCGCGCGGAAGTGGAAATAACAATGGTGGTTACACGGCACGTCGCTTTTTTTGGAGGTAAAAAAACTGTTTCACTTATCACAGGAGAAAAGCAAGAAATTACAAAAAGATTTTATATTGTCTTGCAAGTACTTTCTTGTGGGATAAGGTCAATAAGTGAAGCATTCAATCTCTATGCTCTGGACACAGCTAGATTATTTGTAAAGAATTATCCTTGGTTTTACCTTGCGGCTAGTGTTCATAAACTTTTATTTCACGATTCACAAGTTATACGATCAGCTTTCCTTCCCATTGGACTTCTATCAGAAGAGGCACAGGAGGCTCGCCACAAGAACATAAGGGAATACAGAGAGCATCGCACAAGAAAAATTCTCGTGCACACAATGAGTCATCCGTTCCATCGTGTCTTAGTTACATCTGATCCACTTATTATAAATCTGAGGAAATCTTATGGCAAAAACCAAGTAGAACTTTGGCCAGAAGCTCAAGATTTATTGCAGTAGACCATTGATTTACAAGATGATGATCATGATGATGGTGATGATGAAAACTAAGAATAAAATATCTGTAAACTTAGTGAAATTAATAGAATTTAATGTACTAATTGTTTTACAGCAATTAATAAATGATTTGTTTTGAAATGTTAACGTGTGATTCCATGATAGTAACTCTTCTAGCTTTTCTTGGGACTATGGGAGAAAATCTATGGTCTACAATTCATTTTGTGGTCCAAAGAGCACTGCAAAGTATTAAACGTTATTTTATTAAAATGAATGTTCGTGATAAATAGTGAGACATTTTTCAGCTGGAAATATTTTTTGTCCCATTTCGACCACCTCCTGTTCCAGTGTGCTCTGCTCAGAAGTGAATCAATTGTAATCGATCAATGTGATTCTAAGCAGACCACGAGAAACGTAGAAGTCAATCCCTATAATAAAGAGGCAAACAGAACGGGATGGTGTCAGTTTAAGCCTTTGGGGAGTCTGTTCCCTGCCCCAAATCGTGCATCCCGATTGCATCCCGTTCGGTTTTCTTCATCATAAGGAACAGCTCGCCCAGTAATCAGTACTCCCAAGGTTGCCCCTTCTCTTTTATATTTGAAGAATATGAAAGAGAAAAAGGGCAAATGTTCCTTTGACGTTCATTATATATTCATTCCGTATTTTATTGGTCAGATAAAAGTAAGGAAAGCTTGTTATTTTGGTATTGAATATTCTTAATTAACTGAAAATTTCTTTAAAGAGCAGTCCAAATAGGGCCGTATATGCATTCTCCCAATCATTAACTCATGAACCGGTCTTGAAGAAAAGCATGTAATAGGAAATTGTGTAGGAGTCCTGCGAGACATTTGAAATTGATTAGGAGTCTATTATTCTGATTTTTGGCCACTGTCCAAAACTTTCTGCAATCAGAATATTAATGAATATTAATAGCCAGTAACATTGGCGAAAAAGTTCGTATGTAAGAACCAGATTTTGTGTGTACCAGAAATGTAATCATTCTAAGATGAAGAAAGAAGATAATGAAGATGAAGGTGATGCAAAAGATGAAGATGATGACGAAGAAGGAAAAAAAGGAGAAGAATTAGATTTCACCACCTCAAGGACTGTACTCAGTGACGCACCACCGAGGAAGAAGGGAGAGGGAGAGCTAGAAACCTTTCAAAACTACAAATGACGCAAAATTAATGCTTTCAGAAAGTATTGTATAAATGAAATAAAGTCTTACCGCATAAAATAATCCAACGCATTAAATAATTCAACAAGCAAATAATTACGACACTCATTTCAACCTCAGATACATCATAAACCCGTGACAACGACAACTTGATTCATCAATTTGATGACAGTTAAACTAAATTTACTAAATAATTAAGTATTTCTACATATCTTTTTCATGTAATGTTCTACGTCCGAAGATACACTAGTCAGGAAACTATCTTTCCCTTTTAATTATGGACTGGCGTAGCACAAACAATCATAACAGTATGAAAATACTCCTAAAAGAGCTTAATTAGTTAAAATAATAGTTAATATTATTAAATTATTACTATATTTCGTATATTATTTTCATTATTATAGCAACAGCTATTTAATCTGGACGCAGAAAAACGAAAATATAGCAACAATTCTAATACTGAACTTCTGTTTATCTCATATATCTAAGAAGAAATAATGATGTATTGTATTTACAATATTGTACGTAAAGTGAATTCTAGTATATTCTGTTTAACAGTATTTTACTACTGATGTGTATTTATCGTACATGTGTATTTTCACAGGCTCAATGTTTCCATTACTTTTTCGAGAAGCGTGCTGTATATAAATAAATTTGTATGTTCCCGAGAAATTTACATTGCAAGATTTTTAGAAATTTAGATTGCATGAAATTTACATTGCATTTGCTCTACTTATGTAACTGCTGAACAATAGCGATTACTTAGTTCATGGAGCTTACCGACATATTTTTCTTATCGCGGTGTTTCGACTTTTCACATAATGCCTGATCGGATCTTCAAAGGGTGTTTTATTGTCAGAAACGTGAACCATTAATTTTTGTAGGAAACATTTATTGTAAAGATGAGCAATGTTCTTGCAGAGATGAATGGAAAAAGCCACGTGCAAAAAATGAAACACATAGGATTCAGAAAATTAGTGATGTGAATGGAATCGACACCTGTCTTGGAACAAATTCACTCTACAAAAATGATCTGTCGAAGGGAAATAGTAATAGTATTTTTGTAATGGCATACGAGGATTTTATATCCTAGCGAAAATTGCTAATATCAGTTTATTTAATATCATTGTATGAAAACAGTAACGAAAAATGTCATTGCATGAAAACGGTAACGAAAAATCAGATTCCAGAACAAAAAATTCTGTCCAATTAGCTTACTATTAATGAGCATATTACAAATTATGAACTTGTTAATTAGTTGTCATCATCGGCAAAGGTCGTACTTTAAAGTTCGCTCAAACGACGACCACAAATTTTTGTGCGTCACGAAAACTGAATATTATAATTCGACGAAATCTCGAAATAATCAGTGGAGGTGATAGTACGACACCTATCTTGATCAATCTTTTCACCTGTAACTCCCAGCCTTAGAACCCATAATTCAAATCTAACAATAGAACTTTTATCCATGCAAGGAAATGCTCATTAATTCAAACAATACCCAAACGTGCCAATTCAAAGTAAAAAAAAGAACTTGGCAGAATGTTTAAAAAAATGACACTAAATTGTCTGGAATTATTATAGTAGTAGTTGCTTGCTAAGTTGAGCTTTCTACGATTAGTTTTTCAGTAAAGTGGCATTCAATTAAATCTTCATCTTCAGTGTTTTTATTTTATTGCATATTTTTTATCGATGTTAAAAAGTCGTCTGGCCATGTAAATGGTGTTCGGTATATTAAAATACATGGCAAATGGCATCTATAGTGTTAGAATGATAAAATTAACTGTGAATGGCTACGAAATAAGATGAGTTCAGTTGGGACGCGTGATCGAGAAAGAAATCAACCGCGTCACAACAACACTCTCAGAGGTCTCAGGGTTTGAGGTCCGACGGTGGCATGATCTTCAACAATAGTTAGATAGCTAGATTGAATTCAGTGACTTTCTGTTAGGTTCACTAGAGTACTACATGTCGGGAGACCAGTCGGAAGTTAAGAGCTTTTCCTGACTGGCGCGATGCCTCACAGATGGGAGATACCTGGGCGGGGAAAACTCCGCACGCTTTTAAGTCGACACCGAATCTCACAATCGAACGCTGTAAGTACAACACCCCGTGACAAAAACATGCACCACACTTAAGAGATTAATGGCCCTAGCAGTTATAAGATTAATGACCCTAAATCACGAAACGTTCATTAAATGACATGGTGAAAAGGCCTCCACTGTACACGTAACCCACAACCATCGGCTTCCCGTTCTTGAGCGCTGCTCCAAGCGCCTGCACCACATGCCGACAGAGAATAATTCTCATTTTACAACTTAAGCCCTGACCTGCGCAAAGTAGGATTTCAAAACCGGGTAATTATATGCTTAGGCTTTGAAGTTGATTTATATGAGCAACGAACTCCAATCTCTTACCGAAGCCTTGCCATTAAGTGGCTTGTCAGACGAATGTTTTTCTTGGAATCTCCTTTCGATCCCATTGGATAGCGGCGTGTTTCGACAATTGAGTGCATGCGTAAATCTTATCATAATGGCCCGCTCACCGCGAGCGGTCCCCATACTTAAGTGGTCTCATTACATTATGCATTTATTTCCTGAGCGAATGCTGTCTCCAAATGGACACCAAGGTCTCCTGGCGTCGGTAGGAAGTATATAACTTCGTGCGCACGCACAGTTGGCGATGCAGGCCATTCTTTTGTGTTTGCCCAGCGTGCATTGACAACTTTCTCCATGAGGTGTTGAAATCTCCAGGGGGCGCGAATCAATGGACAAAACGAAGACCACATTTACTTACGAAATGCAAATATGAATCGGTGTGAAAGTCGTAACTGGGGATGCTATATAAATGGACTGATACTTTTCCAGACGAAGCCATCGTGCAACTATAAAGCGGAGATGCCCTTTCGAATCTGATGGTAAACAGATAAAAACTCATCATTAAGTAGCTTGAAATCGATGCTCTGTGATTTATTGAACATGTTCTTGCCACTCAGTCACTCTGAATCGCATTTCTTTTAGATATTCAATACGTAGTATATTCAACGTTTTAGACCAGCAATATAGTCAGATGCTAACTATATTAATATTTTGGCCAAATGAACTCTTCCACGAGTCTTAACATGCTAATTGTTGACGCACTCCATAATTTTATTATTTTTATTTATTTTATTATATTAGTGTGTTTAGTTGTAGTTGTCTTGTATATTAAACATATTACAAGAGAGAGTACTTACAGCAAGTTTATTTATCAGATTTAAATTCACAGAACCGTTGCTTAGTGGTAAGATTAGAAAGACATCAGAAGACCATATAAAATCTTTACGGTTTCAAGCGTGTATTAGCGATCATCATGGAAGTTTGTGAAGTTTTGTGCAACCAAATGCGTCAGAATGTACGTCTTGCAAAACAATTTGGCAAAATAATTGCATCACGCATGGTGAAACGCTCCAAATAACTAATAAGTTTATGCATTAAACAGTTTTATTCATAATTTGTATTGTAATTGTTATAATGCGTAGGCTCAATTCGTGACCTCACCTCGATTGATTGGTTATTTTATTTCCGGGAGTGTCAACTGTTGTAGTCATTAGCCTCGTAAGTTAAATGCATCTGTTTTTTTGTTGTTTTTCAGGGAGGAGACGATGGTCAATTTCGTCTGGATGGAGAGTCACGTCGGCTGGATGGACCTTCACGTCGGCTCGCAGGTTTTTTCCTAAACCAGGTATCTCCCACCTCCAGGGGACCGTTCCAGCCGGGAAAAACTAAAAGATCCCGACTGGTCAACCGGCATGTGTGCTAGTGTAGTGCATATAAGTGTATGTGTAAAGGGAGAGGATAGGACAAGGAAGAGGTAGGAAAGATCGTGCGCGGTCCGTGTCCCGTTTGTTAGGGTACTGCTCCGGCATTCGCCTGGGGTTGACCGGAGAAACCACGGAAAACTATCGATCAGACCAACCGGCCGCTAAAATTCACCTCCAGGCAGCGGCTGAATTTGAAGCAAGTCTTGAAAATCCTCCCGCCATGGGGACTCCAATCCTAGAATCCAGAGGCGCCCAAAAGAGAGAGCAGCTGGGGCAACTTGCTCTAGGCTCCTATTTAATTGGGGCCCCGATTTTTTATTGAAAATAATTTTTAAAAAACTCTAATCCAAATTTAACGCTTTAAGTTATTTTTGATGAATGGAGAAATTAATTCTGTTTATGAATTGGGAAATGCGGGAATTTTGTTTGAAACGAGGGGTCCCCGTGACTCAGCGGCCCCAAGCCCCTAGTTTTCTCTGAGCTTGGTCCTCTGCGTGTACCTCCAGGTCAGAAGCATTGCAGAGACATTAGTTGCCCTGAGCCTTCTTCGCCGGCGTGGGCCGCGTCCCGGGCGCGGGGAGGGGCGGCGCGAAGCAGCTGGCCGCTCCCAAGTAGGTCGCGGGCGCGGGAATCCCCCGGAGCGAATGACGTCGCTCGCAGATTCTCGGAGTGACGACGCGTGGCGACATCGCTGCCGATGTTTTGTAGAAACATCGTTGTTTTAAACATCGACATATTAAAGCGAATATTTTTGACATCGATGTTTTTACGTTTTCTTTTACCTCAACAAGTGAATTATCTCTCGGTTGAGATGACCCCGATGCCCCGGTATTTCCTACGCCTGACTTCGTAGTATTTCGCACATGGAGACGCGATCATCACATGAGGAGTGCGCGTTTGGCCACCCCAACTTCCCATGCCTTCGGTGAACTGGACCTCGGCGCTCCTGCTCTCAGACTTACTTTGTCCTACGTGTTTATTATTGCATATCTTCATATTCAGTTAAATATTCATTATAATTATTGAAGACGGCCACTGTCTAATTAAATTTTCTTACGCAAGTATTTAACCAGGTTATTCCACCAGCCCTTTCACTAAATGTGTTTTAACCTCTTGCATTAAATACGCGCGCAAATTATTTATTTATTTATTTATACTTACTTATTATTATTATTTATTTATTATTATTATATTTATTTAATTTATTTTTATATTATTTTATTTATTATCTATTTATTTATTTATATTATTTATTTTATTATTAGTTAGTATTTATTTATATTTATTTTTATTTAGTTATTTATTTATTTACTTTATTATTATATTTTGTTCATTTAATTATTTATATTTAGCAATGTTTAAACTGGTGTTTAAGGATATGGGGAAGTTAAATTAAGTCTAAATTTATGTCCAGAAGAAAGGAGCATCTCAGCATTGCCAGGAAATTGACCAAAACCCTGATCGACATGTTTTTAACCACAAGCTAAGTAATAATCTGTTACAGTTTTTTAGAATAGAATGTTTGAATATATAATCAATTATCAGTATATAATTGTAAATCATTGCATAATAATCAGTCTAGACATTATCATGTTAGTGTCTTCATTCAAACTGGATCATGCTCGTTTATAAACATTTCTGTCAAACTGTCAACGTTAGGCAATTTTCGCAATAAATGTGTGCCAAAAAAAATGATGGCTATATGAGAGTGCATCTCAGTATGCACTTTCGTTCGCGTCGCATTAATATTGTTTTCACTCCGAATGGCTATGATGGAAAAGATTGTGGGCATCTTGGTAAGATTTTTGTCGCGCTCGCACACCAGTTTTGCGTTACAACTTACGTTGGGCATACGGGCTCTGCGTGCAAAGCGACCATCGTTGGCCGGGTGTGTGGCAGAGAAGAAGTTGAGACATTTTAGAGATAATTAAAGTCAATTTGCATACGGTGGCCACAACACAACATGAAGTGGTAACTGAAAAAGATCAATATTTTTAAACAAGGTGCATGTGTTTGTGTTTAATGACGATAACTTCATATTTGACATGATATTTTGGCATTTAAAATTCGCTAATATTAGACGCAACGCACGCCTCAAATGAAGGTCCATGGAACGAGCCACCACATCCTATCCCCATGGATATCGATTAGTTGTACACAATCAACTTAACAACTGTAGGATTCGAGTCCATATGCTCCCGTGTTGAATTGAGTTTTAAATATGAAGGCACTTTTCCTCAATTTGGGCCGGCGAATTCAATTTTAAACTGATAAACGGTTTTAATTTTTTACCGTCCACATGTTAAAGATCTGAAAAAAATTAGGAATTTATAATGACACATATCAAGGGAATTAATGAGACCATACTTCAAGTTACACATCAAATAATTTCAAAACCTTCATGTATTTTTTTCTCAAGAATATCTCGTAAAATTAGTTACAAAAACACCTTGAAATACAACTTTTCCTTGTCTCTGCAATAATATTTTTCGTTCTTGATACGATGAAGCGGAAAAAAAATAAAACACGAAAAACCCTTTTCGTCATTATGCATCTGAGATTGCCTTGAGTTGATGTTTTGGTGGTTCACGAATTTTTTATCTTTCATATGAGTCAGCGATTTGGTTGGGGCAATTCCCCCTCTAGTTCGCATACATAGCCTACCCTATAAAAAGACCAAATCCGCCTTGTCTGACTGCTTTCAAAATATTATGCATATTTAGACTGCCAACGTTGAAACCATCAGATTGCACATGATTTTCTCTGATGAGTAGTGTGATGGAGTCTGGCTGCGATTCTCAACGGATATAAAGGGAGCGATGAGAAGCGGTGAGGAGAAAAACAGCGCGGGATGTGTCGGCGATTCTGGAACGCGAGGATGCTAATCGGGATATGCATCTTTTTGGAGAATGGAAGGTTTAATGAACGGTTGACGGTGATGCAGTCGAGTCGTGCACGCGCCAGATCCGCCAAGCCGCAGACTCCTCGCCTTCGATTTTCGCAACCCCCTCCGCTGGCAGGATCGGGTCATGCCTTGCAATCGCGATTCTGACAAAAAACACACAAGCACATGAAACGCACTCAGAGGGCCGAAAACGACGTCTGTCGACTTATTCTTTTTTCCTCCGTACGAGACGTCATTGTTGGTGTCGCTTTCGTCCTTTCCAACCGACAATCCATGCAATGATGTGTCGTTCGTACATTTGGGGAGGGTGTCGTCATGCCACACTTCATGTAATTTTTGGGAAAGTGTTTTGAGGTTTACGCACTAAATAACCATCAATTTAATTGTCATTCACTCTAAAATATATATGCAGGATTCTAAAGAGAACGTGTGTTGAGTATGTTCTACTCTCGATTTGAAAGCAAATTTAAGATGTACTGTAAATCTATATCAAATTTGTAATACGAATAATAACATCCAAAGCACTTTGATCGTTCATTTTCATTTTCAACTTTTGCGGACGGAGAATGAACAAAACAAAGGACTGAAACCAAGTATTTTTTTAACATGACGGTTGAACACAAATAAAACAGTTTACAATGAAATATCAGGTTTAATATAAGACAGGTGAAGAGCACTTTTCAAGAGAGAGAATATATAGACGACTGAAAGTGGGGATGTTCACATAGTTTATTATTCAAGGAGAAAACGGAAGACGTATATTTAAGTACTTCGTAGAAATTTATGCAAGTCATACATGCTCGATACAGAAACACAGAAGGTGAGATGCCATTTAATTTCATACAGCATTTTCGAACTTTGGGAATAACATC
>BOPP01000344.1:322602-372315 GCA_017312745.1 Gryllus bimaculatus | reverse complement strand
ATTAACAAGAAACAAAACAAATTTTCACTTAATATCCTACTTACACCTATGCACTGATAGACCTACTATCCCCTGATCGCGGGAGCGATTCCAAACCCGATTGAAGATGGTTTTTGATTGTGGCCATTCACCCTCCTCCTATTTGAGCGCGCACAACGCCTAGGCTTCCATGACTGGATGTCACGCTGGGACACAACTCCGTTCTGGCGACCAACGGCTGGTTTGCCCCCTCGCTCGCAGGAGCGATCTTATCCGATTGAGAATCCGGCGTGGAATCGTGGCTCCAAGGACTAAATATGTTTGTTATATGAAAGCTCTGTGTCTGTGGTCGCTGTGAGTATCCATGACGTCACACTATGTCCTGTTTGGACATACTCGTAGTTGTCATGTATCCTATTGTTAGAGAGTTGCCCCTCAAGTTTGGGCGTGCATTCACTATGACACTGTGGGCATGCATTCACTGTGTATTATGTACGTATTATGTATGTATTGTTAGAAATTCAATTTTATAGAGGTGTGAAGGATTCTAATTATTTATTCTAATTCTGATTATTTAACGTAAACATTATGTGTCGTAAGAGGAAGAAATACAATTTGTGTATGTTTTCTTGCCTGCTCTTTTAACACGCTAAATGGAATTTTCAATAAAGGGGACAATAAGAGTTTGTCGCAGGATTTCGTAGCAAGAAATATTCTCTACCGTGATCCAGAAAATAAAAGCAGCGCCAAATGAATTACAGATTTTGGCACTTATCGCCTTTTATTTCCCTCACGAGGAAATCAATTCACCAAGAAAACATGGACAACGAATATTTCAAGGCATTGCGGAAGAAATAACTAAATTACCCATAAATGAATTAAATCAATTATACCGACCGAATGTTACAAGTATGCTCTGCAAATAGAAACTAATGGCGCTACAAAATAATATTATCTCTCATATTTGTATTTGACACGTTACGGTGGGCCTGCACTAAGCCAGCTCCCGCGGGGATTCTGCACTTCCGAGCCGACCGTCTGCCCGCGAGAGCGCCGCAGGTGCAAGTGGTGGAGGTAGGAAGTTTTCGGGGGGGGGGGGGGGGAGACTTGACGTTGCACGACGCGGCGCGTAATAATGCTGTGAAATCTTTTTCACACTTATTTAAATGGGCTCTGCCCTGTATTTTAAGCTACAAGGACCATAATTCACTGTTTACGTTCTTGTGTGCGTTGCTGCGTATCCACCACTTTATGTAATTTTTGTAGTGGATGTTCGTTGAGAGTCTTAAGCAATATTTTAAAGTAGTGGCCTTTTTTAAAACTTAATTATTGAATTCTAACAAATTGATTGCTCGGTAGGAATATTATAATATCCAAAAGATAGCAAATTGAAGAAAATTATGAGAGCAATCTCTCACATAAAGATGGACATAAACATGGAATATAGGCAAAAGCAAGAAGAGTAGTATTTAGCAGCACATATATTTGTACCCATTTCCCCCCTTTTTGAATCTGAATAAAGATATCAAGCAAACCTCTCAAATTTTATGTTACCGGCAATTATTACATTAGCATGGGTCTTGTTAAATAGAATGCGAAGGGCTTAATATATGTGTATACGATGTCGTAAATGATAAATAGTGTTCGTTGATTTGATATTAGATTAGATTTATTAATAGTTCTGCAAATAGGTTTGAAAACTTGGTGGCAGAATGCACTAACTTATCATTACAGAACTTTACAAATCAACGTGAACATTTCACCGTGCAATCTTTCATAGCACTCCACTTCACACACTGCACTTCACATCACTGCGAAATACGGAGCTGTAATGTCTTTCTTACACACTCGTTTCCTTCAGATTCACAACGCCACTGCACTGCACATAATTAATAATAATAATAATAATAACAATATCGATAATAATACTTAATTACATAGACGACATAGTTTCTTACACTGAATAATATTAAATATATTTATAAGACTCATATCAACATTCAGGAAACTAAATTATTTTTTAATTTACTCAGGCTTTGAGGAAAGGGATCGAAGATTTTCACAGGCAAACCGTTCCAATCTCTAATAGTGCGATTCGTTAATAAATATTTCCCAATGTCCGTTTTCTGAATTTGGTGCATGTGATCCGCTCTGCCGAAATATGTAGGTTTCCCTAATCGTCTTTGAATTTCTTTCCACGCTCGAAGGCCTGTGTTTGTTTATACATTGCATAGAGACGTGATTTTAATATCCTCCTTTCGAGTGACTCCCATACCCTACTTGGTACCCCTGAAAGGTTCTAGATTCCTTTGCTGCAAAATTCTGTACGGGACCAAACATACCGCTCCATATTCTAATATGGGTCGCACTAATGTCATAAATGCTAGTTCTTTGACTCTCACTGTGCTCTTTTTCAGTTTCCGCACAACGAAATGTAAAGATTTCCACGCTTTCCCTACAACGAAATTGACTTCATTTTCCCAGTTCAATATACTGTCTAGCTGTATTCCTAGGTATTTGCAAGACGTGACTCCAGGTATTACATTATAGTTTAGTTTGTACGCAGATTCATTGTAACTTCGACCCCTACGAAACGTGATGGACTTGCTCTTTGAACTGTTTATTTCCATGCCGTTTGTTTCTGCCCAGATGTGTAATTTGTCTAAGTCTTGCTGCGAAATATCCTCGTCCTTCTCCGAGTTGATAGTCCTATAAATTACGCAGTCATAGGTACAGAGTCGTACATTTGAAGCTAAATTAGTCGTCAATTCATTCACGAAGGCCAGAAACATGAGTGGTCCGATGACGCTTCCTTGTAGAACTCCTGACGTGACGTTCCTCGAGGTTGATATGTAACTACCGATTCGAACTTTCTATTCTCTGTTCCGAAGTAGTTCGTTTATCCACGTTACCACTCTAGTGTCTATACCCGAATTTATTAATTTCTTTATAAAACGATCGTGTGGAACAACATCAAAAGCTTTGGAAAAATCTATTACTATCGCGTCGACCCTTTTCCCTTCATCAACTACGTCGGCTAGGTCCTGTAGAAGTGAGACTAGCTGACATTCGCACGAGAAACCATTTCTAAAACCGTGCTGACCTTCATAAAGCCATAAAAGCATCAAATACAAGAAATTATAAAATATGCCAGCAGAGAAAACATTAATACACGAGTGGTTTGCAAAAAAGTCCAATGTTTAATTTTTGGAAACCGACAAATTTTAATATTTGTAAAGGAACGAAGTTTGAAGAAAAGTTGAGACTTTTTTAAAAAGTTTTGTTTACGGTATTTTTGGAAAATATCTCAAAATTGGAATCAAGATTACTACAAAATCACTAATATTTTAAATAAACTAAATAAAATTATTTACATATTTGATAATGCCTGCTGAAGGAAATAAATCTCTTAATTTAAAAATCAATGTTGGACAGGTTTGAAATAACTTCTGCCATTTTCTAAATTTCAATGAATTAAATGAAAATCTTATCTATGTCATGTTTTACGCACACTTTGATCGATTTGAGTAAAATCAATCAAAAATGCGCTTAAAGGAAAAAAATGATATTTTTTGTGTAAATTTGAAAATGTTTTGTAAACCATTGTGCAGAGTCTTGATTCATTTGTAAGGGGGTGGGGAGACATTCTTACTCCTATTTTCATTTTGAGTATATCAAGGCAAATATTTTGCTGCTGTTTTTGATGGATTTATTTTAATTTTTTTTGTCTGCCCAGCTATCAATTTGGTGTAGAATTGAAGATTCATTTTTATCGAGTTCATAGTAGGACCTGATGAATATATATCCGTGTCATCTGCAAATTGAGCGATTTTATTTTACTATGTTTCGGTTGGTCGGCTACGTACAAGTTATAAAGCGCGGGAAAAAAGGGGGAGCCTTGGGGAAAGCCTTTAGTGCTTTGACGGCTTTTGTATTAGAGTGATGGTTATCAACTGTAACGGCAAAAGTTCTATTGTCGAGGAAGTTGGAAATAATATGTGTAAGATAACGTGGAGCGCTTATTTATTTTATTTTATAGTTTAGAGCTTGGTGCTATGTTCTATCGAAGGCCTGAGAAATGTCGAAGAACATTGCTATTGTATGATAGTGTTTTTGGAATGCCGTATGAATGTTTTTCAGAGATTCTGTGTAGTTGGTGCTGTGTGGACACTTTTTCTGTGAATCCCATTTGTCCCATGGGTATGGCCTTTGTGTTGTGAAGATATTTTTTAAATATTTTTAATATTATTGTGAATATTTTCATGTCCGGGGGATTTCTTGACAGGTAGTGATTTGATTTATTTATTTCTTTAGGTGATGTGTAGTGTACTTTATGATGCGGCCCATAAATCTGTTCGTTTACTGTTTTGTTGATTGTGGGATGACTAGGGTGTGATTCAGGGTGAATGTGGATGCAAAGTAATTAGCTAGCTCTTGGGATTTCAGAACAGGTGTGTACATTTTTCCTGTGGGGGGATGGTATTCTTTTTTCTTAGTTTTTTGTTTTAGAATTGCCAAATGGATTTAATGTTAGTATTTAGTGATTGGATTAGTGTTCGAAAGAGCTGATAGTGAAGTTTTTGATTTATTTACGTGCTATATTTATTAGTATGTTAAGTTCTTGTTTTAGCCCTGGTATTCTTAGTTGTGACCATAGTCTGCGGGTTTGGTTTTTCATTTGTATTAGATTTACTATTTCTGAGAGGAGTTTATATTGTTTATCTTTGATGGTATTCTTGTAATAATGTAGTAAGCAACTCTCACGATAAACAACACAACTGCTGCCCGCTTTCTGAACATTATGATGCACACAAAAAGATTATTTTATTGAAAAATGAAGTCACATATATAGAAACACGCCTTTACTTAATTTATTTATGACAATAATATTACAATATATTTTAAAATACAAAACTCATCAAATAAAAAATTATAATACATACTTTTGTGTACTATAACCTGCGTTAAATACTGGTATTAACTTTCGCTGCAAAATAAGCTAATATAACTTCCTTCAAGCATACGTTCTTGATATTTCTTTCTCTCCTCTACTCTTTGAAATTTTCATTCTCTTTACGATGTATGTCTTTGGATTTACTGGGTACTAAATTTTTCACAGCTTCACTTTTAATACTTTCAGGAATATTTTCCATTTTCTCGCCAGAGACAGCGTTTGTCAACTCAAATACACCCTCCAAGGCCTCGAATGTATCGCCCAAATCAATATCGTACCATTCATCATTACGCCTATTTGTAGGAGAGGAGAAGTACAAAATGTCACAAAGGCGATCGGACAATATAATATATTATATCTTACACGCGGCTGAAATAACATTACGTGCAAGTTAGTTAATTATTTACTCGCGATAACATGCTCATAAATAATTAACTAACTTGCACAGAATGGTCTATTTCAGCCTGTTATAAAAATACTATACTAAAATACTATTCATACCAGCATTTTTTTCTACTCTTGTACTGCTACCGATTTCGAAAATAAAATGTGCTCATATGTATGATTCATTACTGAAACGTCGTTTTGGACGTTAGCCTGCCATTTTTTCAAACCGCGAAGAGATGCCTGGAAGTGACGCAGGAGGTGGTGGAATTCTGCTCTGGCTTGGGAGGTGCAACACCGACAAAGATTGTGGTTACGAATGCGGTCAAATGTTGCGGCAATTCCGTGATGAGGATGGTTACAGTGCCCGAGATGTCTTCATGGACAGAATGTTAAAGCTAATGATGTGGGTGGAACAGTTGATAGTTGGTTTTGCAATTTTATTTCAATATTCGTCACATTTTCGTTGTTTACATAGCGGGAGGGTGGAACGTTTCGCGCTTCACCCTAACGAATCCCATATCAATTTATGAACTTCAATGTTTGATATCAATTTCTATTTTTGTTTCTTCTAAAAAATTGCCACGATGCCAATAATTTGAACAATTAGAATTAAATGTAGAATAATCTTCGAAATGCTGATAATAGTACCGTATGGCCCAGCGACGTCTGTAACAAAATTAATACGATTATTTACAATAACATTTTACAATTTTGGGATAACATTGTGCAATTTCATATCCAACACGATTGATTGATCGATTGGCGTCCCCAACTAAGACAATTAGTCCCGTTAGTGTAGAGTTTATTAGTTAGCGTTTATCCCTTTTTCTCTGAAGGGTCAGATCGGGTGCCGAAGTCCAACGAAACGTGTGGCACTATATTGCATGTACGTGTGTGTGTGTGTGTGTGTGTGTGTAAAGGTGAGGACGGAAAGATCGCGCGTGGTCCGTGGCCCATTTGTGAGAGTTCTGCTCTGAGGGATGCCTAATATTGATCGTAGAAAACGCGGAAAACTACCGATTAGAACAGCACGTCGCTACAATTCCCCTCCAGACAGCGGCAGAATTCGACGTAGCTATCTACTGTCAAAAATCTGCCCCGCCGGAACTCGAAACCTAGAAGATATTGGTGAGAGTGGCTGCGAAATCTGCAATAACACTGGCTCAGAGTTCAGAGCCGCTATTCAGTTGCAATAACTGCACAATGTAAATTGCTCGTTTCAAATATTAAAGTATTCAAACAATACATCCTCATTAACTCATTAGCATTATTTATATATCCCAAGGAAAATATTCTAATTATTTATGTTACTCTTTAACACTCTTAAAGAAATAAAGGACAGGTGGATCAGTGCATCAACTGACGCCCCTACAGTGCCTTTGATTGGGATGTCCTAGGTTCGAATCCTGGCAGAGGCAAGATTTTCGACACCACCTTCTCAACTAGGTCGAATTCAGTCGCTGTCTGGTGGAGAATTTCAGGCTGCTATAATCGGTAGTTTTCCGTGGTTTCGCCTGTCATGTCGCAGACTTCTTCAGGGTTGTGACGATTCTGTTATGGAACTACCGAAACCGGAAACGTCGGCCTATCTGCCAATGACGCGGCGTTACCCGGACAGCCTAGAGGTCATGAACTCGAGCCGCGGAAGCCTACGTGTATATGAACACCTGGAGAGACGTTTTGCCGTCAACCAATTTTTCGTCATCAAGGACCCTCAAAACGTGGATTCTGACTACATAACGTGTTAGAATAAGTAATTTGCTTAGTACACAGAAACATGAATTACCCACTTTCTCGGTATGGGGGTCCAACAATACGAGTTTTTCTGTCGTTTCAAAAATCTCGTTTTTGTTGCAGCTATACAGTAATTTCTCTATAATACATAAGTATGTATGAAAGTAAAAACTTATGGATATTCCATAACAGAAACGTCAATATGATTTTATTTTGCATTGTAAATAAAGAAATCTTCTTTACTCGTAATTTCGTCTTTACAGAAATTCTAGAGAAACCCCGCCTGGCATTTAGATATAAATAACTATTTTAATCATTGTTTTATGTGCTTCTTGTAGAATTTTCCTTTGCTGCTGACAAATTACGTTTGAATTAAGCTGGCTTTACACTTGGAAGAAAATGACGAGCAATATTATTTCGCAAAAAATAGTTGCCAGTGTAAACATTGCGGCAGTAAATATTTCTGATGGTGGCAATATGTCTTGCTAGATATTCCGGTCGTAGTGTAAACTCATGTGTTTCCATCCTTAGAAAGATATTGCCGGCTGTTGCTGGGACTAGAATTGGATTGAAGTATGAGCAAGATATTGCTGGAAGGAACCTCTGATGACAAAGGTCACATGCACAGGAAGTACGTACGGTACTACAAAGATGTAATATTTCTATTTGAATATGCATTTTTTCGTAAAATGGGCGTGTGAAAAAAGTTTACGACAGTAAAAGAAGTAGTAATAAATATTCCCTCTATGATTGATTATCAAAGGTTCAAATTTTGATTCAGCCATAGATGCCCGCTGATTATTAATTTTTTCGTTAAATATTATGAAGATATTAATCTAATCTAAATCAATTCTAAGATTACTCTATAATATATCAGTAGTAGGAAATAGATATTTTAAAACTTTTTACCGAATTAGGAATTGCACTTTTATTATTAGAAAATTACTTTGCTCTCATGGGAATCGGAATCCACGAAATCATTTTGTTTTATGAAAAACATTCACACTTCTACCTAATTCGCACAAACCCTTTTTCCTTTCTTAAAATTGAGTCACACGTCCTCAGAAATCGTCGGCGTTACTTCATCTCCTCATTTAGCACACTAAGTGCGACCGCAACTCGCATCTCCTGCCTTCCACTAGTTATGTCGGGAAGTGAGGCATAACCTCACATAATTTCATGCGCCATTTTCCTCGCACTGCCACCAAACACGGCAACAAATAGTCCTAATTAAAGCGATCGGCAATATCTTGCCGGAAAGATCTTGCTCAGATCTTTCTGACAATATATTGCCCCTCCTTGCTCTTGCTGGAGTAAAGATGACTGCAAGAAGAAGAAACAAATTGCTGAAGGATATTGCGGAAACGTATTGCTAATGTAGGCCAGCATTACGGCTAACAAGGTTCTAGATGACGAAGGAAGGACGAGAAGATATTATGTACGGTTCCCTGTAGAGATGCGTGGCGGCCGATGATAAGCATTTTCGTAACTTCTACTACCGGACATTCTCACCAAACTTCCTCAGAAACGAGAAGAAAACGTTTAAAGGCCATGTAGTTATCTGATATTTCATTATTTTCGCGATTCTTTTAAATTCCCATACGCATTTTTAGAAGGGTTTCTCAAAGAAATGTTTTTACATAATTTGAAAACTTTTGTTCAAAGATAGATGTAGGTTATAAATATCGTTAAAAAATGTTTACGGGTGCCTGAGCTTCTATGGCCGTTAGGCCCGTAAGGTTGGTGCATGTTATATTTCGGAAGAGCACTGTGTTCCTTCTCCGCTAGAACGTGAGATACTGGCTGCGGTGAGTCAGGGCAATGCTCTGCAATGTATCTGGCCAGGATGTCTTTGCATTCGAGTCCCGACGGTGGCAGGATATTCGTCACTAGCTGGATAGCAAGGTCGGATTCAGCTGGTGTCAGAAGGGGGCATTTTGTTGCCGGCTGCTCTGGTCGGTTATTTTTCCTGGTTTCACCCATCAACACCTGGTGATTGCAGGGGCAGTCCCCTAACACAACGAGCCACGCACCACCCGCGATCATTCCTACCCCTATCCTCACCCCGAACGTACTCTACTTGCACTTACATGCTTTACACTACAACACATTCGGGAGACCAGTTGGAATCTTAGAGCGTGTCCCGGCTGGGGTGGTGGGGGGAGAACATCTAAATTTGCCATGATAAAACATGTACTACACCTATGGGGAAAATGTCCATAGCCATTTACGCGTAAGGAAACCCAAAACGTCAGATACTGCGCAAACGTACACGCCGGCGTTAGGGTGGTTTCCCCCTGAAGATAATTTAGGCTAGCAGGGCGCCGCAGAACAAGATTCCAACCTGTCTCTCGACGTGTGTGGTGGTGTTCTGCGTATAAGTGTAAGTGTGCGAGGGGAGAAGGGTCAAGGATAAGAAGGGAATGATGGCACGCGGTCCGAGACTACTGCGTCGGGCATTCGCCTGGTATTGTACTGATAAATTTAGCTTCCGATCAGAGCAGCTAAGCTCAACCTAGCTGTCCAGCAAATGAAGGAAATCTGCCACCGTCGGGACAACTCTGGACCTTGCGGTCAGAGATCCTAATGGAAACAGTTTACCCGTGAGAGAGTACTTGCTAGTGGAAATCCAACCCCCCTATCTGTAAATAAATTTAATGTATGGCCTGACTGGAGTAAATGATTCGCGAACTGAGATTTATAGGAGTTGTGTTTTCAAGCGTGAAAATGTTCTTTAATTTTGGTGTCAAAAGTTCTGTCTGTTTGATGAATATATTTGGCTTCAATAGTCAATAGTGCATTCAGTCATTTCACTATAGTGAGTAGACACCGCTTTTTTTCTAAAAGATGTGTGTGTTGTTTGGGGGATAGCTTTTTTCTGAGGGAATTCTGGGACTTGAATGAAACTTATTGCTTGAATGAAACTATATGCTCAAAGAAATCTGCTTTGTATATATTGTGTGCGACATTTTCTGAGAGGGTTCCAAAATAAGGTAAGTTTACTTGTCTAGTGTTTGTGTTGTTGTGGAGAGTGTAGTGTACACTTTTTGTTTCAGTTATGTTTATTTTATAGAATGTTGTTAATGAATTCTGTGCACCGTTTGACGTAGCAATATGTTGTATAGTGTTCAGTTCTTCCAGAAAAATGAGATTTTGTGAGGGGCATGCTTAGTAATCTGTGTACCATGTAGTCGAATGAAGAATGTTTATGTTGAATAGGATGCTGTGAAGAAATGTGGATAACTGTATCTGTGTACTTCGACGTACAAAGATAATTCTTTGAGGGTTTTTTTCTGAGAGGGTAGGAAATTTATTGGTTACGTACTTAGAGCAACTTCCATTCTTATCCAGTGCCTTATAAAATTGCTTCATTGATCCCAATTTAATGTATAAGGTAAATAACGGAATTTTGTCATGATCTTCAAAGTTGTCTTTTGTAATGCTATTGGAACCTGGAATCAGTGTGTTTCTTCTAAGCCATTCTCGTGTTGTCCAATGATTCTATCTCGGCTTCCCCATTCTCAAATTTGACATAGTTAGTTGGTTTAACCCTGTTATTGTTCTACCAACATGCACAAAACCTGTAAATCACCGCATCATCCATTTAAATTCCACATAATTTTCCTTTTCGAGTAGTAATTTAAGATTGTCATAAGTCTCCTTAAGGTGGACGGAATGTGCGACTGGTAGAGATGCTTAAGTGTTACCAATCTGTAGCAACACACCTTTTAAATTTCAAATGCTTGAATCACTAAAAAGCCTTCATCCATCTGTTTTATGCTCTTCTCCTAACTTTTTTTATGAATTAGTGCAACTTATTAAGGAGTTTTCCTGTTTAAAAACCGTACTAACTCTTTCTCCCTGTCTCTGTAAATTGTAACATACGATCGTGGAGCTATAAAATTGTTTTCTTTTAGACGTGAAGCTAAACCTTCGGAAGCATCCCTTGAAAGATTTAAGTCTCGCACCAAATCGTTCATTTCTGTTTGTGTTACAGGTTTGGACTTGTGTTCCGCGTTTTTCCAATCAGATTCTTCAGCTGACTCGCCTGGCGTTAAACTTGAATCAGAAAGCAGTACTTCGAGGTTCGAAGGAGGTTCTGGTGTAGCAACTTCAGTTCCATGTGATACAGGCTTTGAGAATAAACCAAAAATACTCCAAATGAGAATAAACCATTCCCTGTCTCTTCTTTGTATTGAATCCTTTTACTTTGCCAATACAAAAATAATTGTTTGTGTGGCTCTTTGGCTCTTGCCACACCCGAGGAACTCCCAAACTCAGTGCCTTCCTCTTCGCCCTCGACCAGTTTCTTAACTCTGCAACACATTCATTTCACACTTCATGAGGGGACCACGGCTTATCCGAATTCTCCAATTTTATTCCAAAATAAGCATTATAAATACTTCTAACAAATGAGTTTATATTCTATCTCTGTTTTGCAATCATAAAACGCCCTTTTTTGCATGGTGTTAGCACAAGAAATATTTAAACAAACGAACTAGTTCTTCGAAACGTTGCTTGAGATGCATTCGAATATCTTAATCAATATTGGTTGAATTAACTTTCACGCAGTGCCCACTATTATAAGCATGGAACTACGTAAACATTAATTCATTGGTTTAATACTGTAACGTTGTGCCATCTAACTGAGTTCTGTTAGAAAATGATGCAAATTGAAATGATATAATCAACTATCACGAATAATGTATATTTGCGTTTCTAAGTCATTGAAGACATGTGTATATTTTTAATATATTTTTATTACAATTACTGAAATTTAAAAAAAAAAATGTGATAAAGCATTAATGAATTCAGGTGACCAACGTACGTATTAAAAATGTGTCAAAATCAAAAAAGGAAAATCCATATTGATCTGTGTTATTGTTGAGATTCCATCTATGATTCAGTTCCGTTTTGTAGTTTTGACAAACTTTCTCGTCAGTGTACAAAGATCTTTACTGACATTGCCATTGAAAATTGTACCGAAAATAGAAAATAATAATAAATCCTAGTCGACATCCAAAGTTCTCTCAGAGTTTACAAGTGATTCGTCGTCAATATCATGGAGTTCTGCAACCGCATCCGTACGTCCTCTCAGTAATTGTGATCCGATATCCAAATTAATACTTTCCCCCGTACGTCTTACACAAGTTTTTACTTTTCTTTGACGAAAATAAATCAAATCAAATACTCTATAGACATGGAAAAGTCACATTATCGCCAGTTGAATAAAGATAATAGATGTCTAAGTATTCTCTGACCATAATTTAACCTCATTTGATCACTAAACTCTATTGTGGACGCTTGAAAGAGAAATTTATGTTGCGCGCGCTCCTCACTTGCTCGTAGTCAATATAGAGAAATGTCGCTCCAACACCATTGCTTTTACTTTTTTCAATTTATTGATATTTGATGATAGGTACATTTATTAGATATTTAATAACTTTACAGATGTATTGATTTTTAGTAACTAACTTATAATTAATTTACAACTATTACAATGGGAGATGGTTCCCTTATAGGTCTTCTCAGCGGGTACCAATTAAGTGAATTTGATGTGAAATGAGTGATAGAGATATTCGTTTTTAATTCTGGTCTGATGGATAAGATTTTTGTCGAAAAGATGGGCACCAGGGAGGGAATTTTGAGCACGCTAGAGTAAAAGTTTGTGGAAAGATAAGTAATGCGTTGTGTTAAAAGAGATTAAATTCCTAATGGAGTTGGAGATTGGAAACGAACCGTGGGGCGTTGGCTATTGTTCTAAGGAACTGATTCTTTATTACTTGAATTTTATTAATGTTGGTTTTGGAAGAGGTAATCCGTATTAGACAGGCGTACAGTAACAGAGGTCTTATGACTGCTTTCAATATATATATATATATATATATATATATATATATATATATATATATGAATTGAATGTATGAAGCTGTTTCTGTTAATTAATGGTATTAGCTGCAGTAATTTTAATTTGGCTTGAGTTAGTTTGGTATCTATGTATTGCTTCCAGTTTAGTTTGGTGTGTAGTTGAAGTCTGAGAAATTTAACTGTTTCTTGGGGGGTAGCCATTCTATTGTGTTGTTCAGTGTCATAGGAGTGGGTGAAGAGCAAGGTCTTAGTGTAAATATTTTTTCGGACAATTTGCTTGGGTTTAACTGTATCTTGAGTTTGGAAGCCCAGCTAACATGTGGAGGTATAATTGTATTATATTTTTAATTAGACTGATGGATGTATCTGAAGTAAATGGCCGTATCATCCGCAAATTGAGCTATTTAAATATCATTTATTGTAGAAAGATCAGCGACGTAGAGTTGAGAGAAAGTTAGTGAAAAAGGGGAACCTTGAGGTAGTGCAGCGCTTATTGTTCTCGGACTTGACAAGTGGTTGTTAACATTTACCGAAAATGTTCTATTGTCAAGAAAATTATTAATTATTGAGAGTACATAGTGTGGAGTACCAATTTTGATTAGTTTGTACTTAAGAGCTTGATGACATGTTCAGTCATATGCCTTCGTGATGTCTATGAAAATCGCTATTGTGTGTTGTTTTTTGTTGAAATGCTGTGTATAAATGTTCTGTAATACGGAGTAATTGATGCTGTGGGGATATTTTTTCTGTGAATACAAACTGATCCATTGGTATAACTCTTGTTTAGTAGAGATGTTTGTTTAGTCTTTGAAGGATAATTCTTTCGAAAATTTTTGAATGGTTTGGTAACAAATTTATAAAGTCGGTGAAGGTTGCATTTTTGTTTGGTTTTGAGGTGGGGATGATAATTGTACGCTTCCAAGTCAGTGGGAATATCAGATTCTAAAGCATAGTTTAAAATGTTATTTAAGAATCATAATGCTGGGGTGGCAAATATTTTAAAGCTGTGTTATTAATGTAATAATAGACTCGAGGATTTTTTAAGTTGGAAAGGTTTTTATGATTTTAGTGATTTCCGTTCGAGATGTGTATTGAATTTTGTGATGAGACCCATGAATATGTTCTCTGTCTGCTTTTATTATGGTGTTGTGTTCGAGATGAAATTTTGTGTTATTTAGTTTGAATGTCGATGCAAAATTGTCAGCACGTTCTACGCATCTGTTTGGATTTTTAAGGGACGCATTGTGTTTTTCTTTTTTAGTATTTTCTTGGAAAATTGCCAGAGCGAGTTGTTGTTGGAGTTTAATGAATTTAATAGATATTGAAATTGATGATTTGTTTGAAGTATTTTGACAATGTTAATGACTAAATTTAATTCACTCTTGAGTTCTCTAGTTTTAATTTTGATCCATAGCCTTCTGGTTTTATTTCTTATGATATTGCGTTTTTAGGTAATTTACTGGATATATTTTTATGAGCGTTTGGTAATATTTTGGATTGAGATAATTTAATAGTGGAGATAATTAGTTCGTTCATGTTGTTGTTAATTGATCTATTTCCAATGGAGATTTCAAGATTTTTATTTTAGGAATTGCACATCTGATAAATGTTTGGTGTTTTTCCATTATCTTTTTTTTGAAGTATTTATTTTAGAGCCAGAGACGTGTTGAGAGGTTAATTGTTGGGTGGTCAGTAATACCGGAATGTGATATGAGTCGAGATCCAAAATGTTTGAAATTCGCATTTTTATTTTTGTGTTGGTTATGGCAAAATCAAGAATATCAGGTGTGCACAGAGGGTCGAATGGATAATATGTTGGTTCGGGTGGAAATAAAACTTTTAAATTAAATTAGATTAATTAAATTGGCTAAAATTTTGTCGTCGTGATTATTGGTTTAGCATCTCCAGCTTGTATATTTGGCGTTAAGGTCACTAAGCAATAAAACATTTTCCGTGATGTGGAAGAAATTAACGGGGTTCGCGTTTTGGATTTTGGACTTATAAACTAGTATTATATTCCATAATTGATTGTATATGTTTATATTAATGCCTGGGGAGCCGAGGAGATTGGCTTGGTAGTGATTATAGCATGGTTTTATCGCTATTAGTACGCCTCTACCTTTGGTTTCAGATCTATCGGATCTGTAAACAGTGTAATTTAGGTGTGATTGAACTCTGCAGGTGATATCTACGTCCTAGTGATGTAGAAAGTGAACAATTCTCACTTTTTATTGTTGATGCCATTGGAGTTAGAATTTAAACCGGTTAATTTATTATTGGATTTATCTGCCATTATTATTAGTTAAGTATGGAGTTTTATATGGGGCAGCTTATTGATGATACTAGAGAGTTGATGCAGTTGATAATGCAGGAGGTGATGATATTGATTATTGAGTTGATTATCGGGTTGCTGGCGTGAGAGTCTTGTGACTGAGAATTTCATGGGGAGTTCTTATGGTAGTTTTGGATGATTTTGGATTGATATTTTGATATATGATATTTTTAAATATGGTTTAAGACCGTTATTGTGTAGGTTTCGAGACAAAAATGGGAGTTGGTGATTTAGATTGATTTTGCGAGGATTAACTTATTTGGGATTTGTTTATTTTTCTATTATCTATAGCCAGATTTGTTATTTTTCTTTCATTTATTTCTTTAATGTGAACACAGTTCTGGTACCTATTGTCAGCCCAGTGGTTAACTTTACTGAGAGCACACGTTGGAGTTTCACTCTTCTTGGGACTCGTTACTCAATGATAGCCCGCGCTGTTAATGACGTGAGTTGTTTTTGGTGTGTCCGAAATCCAAACATCTTGACATGCAAGGGGCCTTTTGGATTTTTGCGTCTTTCCACACTCACCCGATGGTTACATAATTGATCTATTGATAGTATAATATCGATTGGTTCAGTTCGGTTGAATTCGGCGACCACTACAGGCTTTCCTTTTGGAGTCTAGTCATTTTCAGAATAGAAGGATACCGCTGCTTTAAATCTATTGTTATTTCAGAATCTGTAATTGATTGATGCTAAGAATTTCTTGTTTGAAGTTCTTTGAATGAATGAATGAAAGCTCCTTAGTGTTTGTATTAGGTATTCAACAATATTACGGAAGTCTGTTAGTGTTTTAGCACTGATTTTGACTTTGTCATATTTAACGTCTATTATGAAATTGCTTAAAACTTTACTCCTTAGTGGAATTTCTAATGTTTGTATGTATGTATTAGACAAGCATTGGAGACATGTATTAGAGAAATTTTACCTGTTTTAGACACATTTATCGTTTCGAAGATTGTTTAGGTACTTAAATCACTTATCCTCGATTTCGGTATTGTCTTTTCCTAATTCACTCTGTTTCCGGAACACACGTTATATTTTTCACTTGATGGTTCAGATAGGTCACTAGATTTGTTGGAATCTACATTCATGTTTTAGTTTTTGTGAGAGTTTGAGAGTTCACCGACTGACTTTTTTCTGGTGTGAGAGGTTGCCATTGAAGAGTAGGTGTGAGCGTTGGTTGCATTTACAGTTCAGTTACTAACCTAGATTTCCTTCGGGGTTGGGTTAGGTCAGGGCTGCGCCTGAGATGTAATTCATATCTTCACTGGAAGGTAACAGTTCAGGATTTTGATGCACTTCGCCTGTATAGGAGGCGTCTAAACCTCCATTGTTTAGGGCAAAAAGTACTGTTTATTGCATGCCCTGTTAATAAGTTGATATCGTATGACATTCACTAATCACACAATCTCATTTAAGTTTCACTGCAACTTCGAAGTTTACTCACTAGGGGATACTAGTTCACTGACGAACTGCGGCAGCTCCGCTAACTACGTCCGCACGGCTCGGAGTCGAGCACTAGAATGCCCCACACTCATCAACAAAATTCATTTTTTACTAGGTAAGATTCTGAGATTAACATTAAACGTAAGCTATTAAACTATTGCGTAAGCAAATCTTTAAAAAGATTTATACATTGAACTCATTCGCATCACAAAAATGTCTCCGTTTTTCGAACTATATTCCAAGTATCCTGTTGATTCCACTTCTACCGTAGGTCATTCGACCTGCTCCAAAATGTTCGCATACTACGTTGATTTCTTTTTCTTATCTTGCTCTGCAACCTGGCAGGCCTAATATTAAATAATCAACAATCTTCTCATCTTTAATTAACAAATGTTCACTCAGAGACTCTCTTTCTCTCTCTCTCTCTCTTTTTATGTTTTGACAACAAAATTACATTATTTTTTGTTACTGCATTATTTATTTACTAGCGTACCCGTGCGAGAACTAGCGCATGTTAATCCTCACGTTTCCCCTATCCATTTTTCTATCCTTTCCATTAAGAAGAAAAGTAGTTAATGAACCGTGCTTATTTGTTTAAAAAATGTATAAACGTAACTTCGAAAATACAGAATAGGAAACAAAAATAAAAACAATGCAGTTGACGATAAAAAAAAATTTCAATAAAGATTTATTTAATATTACAAAGATACGTTCTTTAAACAATGAACACTTCCTTAAAACATTTGGAGTAATTATTTAATCTTCCTTGAGAGTTAGCTTTTTCGCTTTCCTTGATAGTCACAAAAATATTAGAAACTGTTTTTACTTTTGAGAAAGCTAAGTAAAGTTTTCCATGCGAAAACACAGCATCGGGCAAGTACAACCCTACTCTTTGTAATATTATTTAACTTTCCTGGATTTTTATGAGGATTTTTATGAGAGGGTTTTGGTATTGTACCTGAAGAAAAGCAATTCCATGCCAAAAAATAATGAAACTCATATTTTCCCCTTTGAGTAATAAAAACCATTTGTTATCGTTAGAAACAATTCAGTAGGCTTAGACATTTCGGTACATGGGAATGTTGCTTAAACGATGTTTACGTATTGAATATTTTAGCGGACTGATACCTTAAGTTTAATATCAAAGGGTGTATTATTTACAATATGAGTACATAGCTAGGTATTTTTTTTAATTTATTTATTCTAGCTTGGCCCTCTGCAGTCGCGTAAGATAAATAAGTTAATATGATTTATATACAAGAATAATTCGAGATATTATAAACAGAAATTTAGTTTTAGACATAACACAACCCTACTCACCCTTGGTTATAGACAATAGTTTATAATGAGAAAAGACTCATCGGTGTATGTCAATGGAGGATCAAAAAACTCTCTTGGTAACTTTCTTTTTAACCTTTTGCGGTGAGGATTTTGCTTACGTGTGTAAAAGTGAATAGCTGACGTTATCTTTAATATTTTGGAATATAATTTTACGGATTAGAGGGAGAAATGGACGGAGATTGAAGTAATGCCAAGTTTATTATGTAACCGCGCATTCGGAATGTACCAGAGAGCTTTTGTGATGGTGCATAGGAATGTATTTTGAAAAATTTAGATTTTGTTGATGTTTGTTTTAGCTGCGGCAGCCCAGACAGGAGAAGCATATGTCGTATCATTGCTTTGTAGAGTAAATAGCAGCATACAGTTGTAAGGTGATGATTTTTTGAGAATCGGATAAAATTGATGGGCTCTACCAGTCGCTAGCGCTATTCGGTGTTTTATATTTTACCGCCATCATTAGGCCTTTTATCGAAAGAACTCCAAGATATTTGACAGTTTTGTTGGGAGGGAGCCAGGAGATGTTTTGTGATTGGCATGTGAGATTTGGGGGGGGGGGGGCGACTGGTCTACGAAGGGTAAATATTTCTGCCTGGATTTTATTAGGATTTATTTCAATGTGCCTTTTTTTGGCCCAGTTGGAAAATAATGTGAGGTGATGATGCAGATATTTCACGGCAGATTGAAGATTTATATTGAAGGAATAAAATACTGTATCATCAGCAAATAGAGCTATTGCAGTATTTTGGGTGATTCGTATATCCAAAGTATAGACATTAAATAAAGTGGGGGAGAGAGTGGATCTTTGAGGTACTCCTGCTTTGATGGTGAAAGGTGAAGAGAGAACTCCGGGGAGACCTACAGAAAATGTTCGGTTGGTAAGAAAACTTTCAATGATGCGTGGAAGATATAATGGAGTACCTACATTGTGTAGTTTGAAAATAAACCCTGGGTGCCAGACGGAATCGAAGTCTTTAGCTACATTTAGAAAAGCCGCTGCGGTATGCTTGTGCTCATGAAATCCTTCTATCAGTTCAATCCTTCAGTTAGGCGTAAGATTAGATGGTTTGCGAAACGTTTCTTTGAGACCTTTGAACTACAAATTTTAGTTTTTGAGGTCTTAGAACGCTTCGTTATTTAACGAGATAGCTGAATGAGTGCTGTGGGTTGATTTAACATTAATATTTGCATATATATATATATATATATATATATATATATATATATAATATTTTAAGCATTTGAAATTAATATTTAGATGCGATTTTTAAACAAATCCTTCATATTTTTGAAGTCAAAGTTCAATTCGTCACTTTTCCATGAAATCTTCTTTCTTTAGAGATCTTATTTATAAATATTGGTTGCTTGTCGGGTATGTATACTACTGAAATAATATAGCAGACATTAACATTTACTTTATCATTTATGTAGCATACTATTAATTTTAATTTGTATTTGAGAATTAAAAGCCCTTTACGTTAATAAAAAAGGTTGTCTGCTATCGTATTTGCAAATAATCTTATTTGAATGTCTTGTAAGATGTTTTTTCGTGATACTTCGTGTTTATAAAAATGTCCTCCTCGTATCCCGAGCTGTTGAAGTTAAGGATTTCCCGCTAAGTCCGTCTACCACCAATAAACTTCTGTCTTGATGTTGAAGTACGTTCATGTTAATGTTTTAAAATCCAATAAATCTGTTAAATAACTTACAACGTTCACATATATAATTATTTCTAAATACCTCAGATGGACATTTCTTATTCAAGACTGTCTTCATTCACACGAAACTAAACGTTCTAGCTAGCCGTATATGTGCTCGCATCTGCGTCCAAATGGCTTCTCTCAAAATCACGACTCTGGTGCAACATGACAACTTCGTTTTTGTTTTCAATATTTTTGTTATTAATTTTATTATTCGCTATAACTCGTTGCACGATGGTCAATTATCTTGACTCGATTCTAATGACTTTACTAAAAATTGTTACCTGGCTGCCTATATTCCTTGTATGACGCTATCAAAATAAAAATAAAAAAAATTCTACAAATGTTCTCGTCCCAAATCATAGCTATGTTTATATTGTCCTAAGCATCTCCAATGTGCCATATTTATTGTTTATTTTCTTCCAGAACATTTCTACTAATATTTAAATTCCAATATTTGCGTCCATATCCAAAATGGCTATCCAATGCCTTCTTTGTAAATGTATTAAATACTCTTTTATTTTCGCTCCCAGGTACCAATACTTCGAACTGAGTCACCACTTCATATTATTTTAATTAATAATACCATTAAAATATATGGGTATGTCTCAGTGGGGTTGAATGTTACATTACTCAAGACATTTTGAAAAAATATTAGTAAATTGAATTGAAGCCCTATTTTAAGTGATGAGACTATCAGGCCATCTCTTCCGACTGAGAACGCAAATTTCGTTCCTTTCACCCACTAGCGGAGAAAGAAGGTATCAATCTGGCAACGAAACAGGCGACTTGAATTTTGCTCTAAGAATTCATTTAGACTTGAGATATTTTACATGCAGTAAATTTACTAACATGGGACCGTCGGCTTTACTTCTCTACCGTTGTAAGGCGTACGAAGAATTTTTATGGCCTTAAAAGCTCACGGCTTCGGTCGGGTTGGAACCCACGAATTTGTGTATACGAAACGCTCGCTAACCGTTACACCATCGCCACCGCCAGATTGCACACTACTTCCATTTGTAAATAATAGTGTGATAGTTATTATGGCAACGCACGTTTGTTTATAGTTTCTAGTCAAATACCATAAAAAGTATTCCCAAGCGTGCGTTTGAAATTATTGATATTTTATTAATAATTAGTATTTGGTTTACTTGAGAATTTCCCATGCTCGAAAAGCACGTTATTAAATATTTGTCGCAAATAAATAGATATACAAACTCGAATAAATCTATTAAAACAATAAATGAAACAAAAAATATGTAGATATTGTGATTCATTTATCACCACGTTATGACGAATATCACTGCCTCCATGAATTTTATATCAGATAATATAAATGTAGAGAAAATGAGGAAATATAAATGGTTCGTTTATATTATTTATTATTAATAAAAACTTGTAAATTAGAATAAATAAATGTTAAAAGAAAAAGTTTAATAAATATTAAATGATTAATAATTCAATTTCAGAAAGTTATGATTAATTTGTGTTTAGAACTGGACCTGTTTGCAGGATTTTATGCTTTTCTTACTCGTGCCGTATGATATTTGTTGTATCTGTTAATAAGGCTTCAGTGCTATGTGTTCAAAAACATTCTTGTTCCTGGATATGAGATTCTCCCTACTCCCCACGAAGCAAATATAGCTCTTTACGCGGACGACACCTCTATTTTCACTTCACATACATATATAAACTTAGCCTACGATTACATACAATCCTACATTTACAGTTATACGAACTGGACCAAAAAATGGAGAATTAAAATTAACCCCTTAAAATCACAATCTAAAATATTCACTCTCAGACGTCCTCCTTTCCCTACAGCCCTGCGAATAAATAACACCGATGTCCCTTGGCTTTCTCATTCTTCGCCAGCCAAAGACTTAGGTGTCCTACTAGACAAACAACTAACGTGGAAACCGCACATTCAATCAACAGTCCATAAGACACGTGTCAAAGTTCTAAAGCTATACCCGTTTATCAACAGAAATTCCACCCTCAGTATAGAAACTAGGCTACTCATCTATAAAATGATAATAAGACCCACATTTGACATACGCATGTCCAATATGGTACAACATAGGTACTATACCAACCAATCTATCCGTTTTACAGACAATCCAAAATAAATATCTAAGACAAAGCTTGAAAGCCCCCTGGTTCATTTCAAATTCACAAATCCACCAAGAGCTTTAAATACCTCTCCTCTCAGAATTCATCTCACAAACTTGTGAAATATATAATTCTCTCCTCCCAGCATGCCCCAACACTCCAATATTTAATCTCGGCCAAAACGCACATTATCCATCACGCATTAGACCCAGATTCCCCAAAGATCCCCTCCTTTAAACCACAAATGCAAACTTCTCTTAGTGAAGATATCCAAATATGAAATTAAAAAAAATATATAGTGAAGGGTTATTCCGAGACCAGCATTTGCGTGAGGATGACCAAGTAAAATCATTGTATGTAACATTGTACCCGTCAAAACTCCCGGAAGAGAAAAGTCGAACGGGAAGAAAAGTTTTAAAAAATGGATACCAGGTTGTAACACGAGACACAACTATTGTTGAAAAATATAGATAATCGAAACGCATCCTATTGCTTTAATATTACACTTGATTTAATTTGAATAGTGTAACGAGTACATTCATAGGGGAAACTCATTTAACTACTGATTCAAAACCCAGCCACGTAGAGTACATTACAATGCAGGTAAAATTTGAAATTGCCGGTATTGGTTGCAGTTGTGACGGATTCTTCCGCGCAGAAGTGTCGTTGTAGTGCTCTAAATTCCCGTCTAGCAACCCCAGTGCGGTTGAGCTGCACTTGCGAAAGAGGCCTTACGGGAAGGGAAAGTCGGGGCGAGATGAGGAGCTGCTGCGGCGGCGGCTGCGACACCGCAATTTGCGTGCGCGCGCGGGCGGGCGGATGCGCGGTCGACCGCACGCGCCGCGCGACGTCACGACACGCGAGCACGGAAGCACACCCGCGCTGCGCTGCCGATCAGGGCCACGCCCTTGACAAGTGAACAATTGGCGAGGACAGAGGGCAAGACAAAAGCGTTCGATTGATTGATGATTCCGGGTGCGTCAACGACTAACGGCATTAGTCCCGTAAGTGTGGTACGTGATGTTTCATCGAGAGGTGGTGAGATCCGGCGCCGACCTACTGTCGGCTAACGGGTTTCCCCCAATCATGTATCTCCCACCAGCAGGAACAAGCTCGATGATTCCGACCGGCCTCCCAGCATGTGTAGCACTGTAGTGCATATAAGTATAAGTTTGGATAAATAAGAAGCAAGGAAGAGGAAGGAAAGATCGCGTGTGGTCCGCAGCTTATTTGCTCGGGTACTGATCTGGCATTCGCCTGGTATTGAACGGAGGAACCACTGAAATCTATCGATATAAGCAGACGGCCGCAAGAATTCTCCTCCAGACAGCGACAGAACTCGATCAAGCTATCTGGCCTGCCTCGAAAATCCTGCAACCATCGGGAGTCGAACGTAGTCCTCCTGATCAGAAGCACTGCAGCGACATCTATTGATTCCTTGAGCTGGTCACAAAAGTTTTCAAATTGTATTATAATCCCTCTTGTAAATCTCAACCTTTCTTGGTCTCAAAAGTTTTCGAAAATCTTGTAGTGTTACAACATACTTTCATATACTATTTACAACGGTTAGGTAGCATTTTACAAATGCTGTCCTACTATTCTTCGATCATCTCTTGAGAAAATAATCCACAGCAAAAGAAGCACAGGAGAATTGAATTCACAATTTTCGAAATTTGAGAGATTTTTTGCAGCCTTACATAACTTTCTCTAATCTACGTATTCAAGTGTATAAAAGGCATAAATAAAGGAGTATTAAGGAATCAGAAACTTAATAAGGGGTGTAATATAAAACAGTTTCTTTCAGCTAGGTAAGTCTTCCTAGAAGTCGACGTCATCTGGAGTTTTGAAAGCCTATGTGCTTTTTCCTAAGAAGTTTGGTTTTCGGTTTTTTAACTGTGAAATAACTGTTTTCTGTTTTTAACTGTGGCTTTAATGGAAATTATTACTAAACGCACATGATACATGAATTTATGAGAGCAAATATTATTAGTTTTCAATAGTGTACAGTTAAGCTATCATCATCAAAGAAGCAATAGTAATCCTTCTACAAGGACGAATAAAATTTGAACTTTCTCTGAGGATGCTTGGAATTTATGAACTGGGTGTCAATAGATGTCATAGTGTCAGTAGATAGTGTCAATAAATTCCATACACTAGATGAAAACAACAAATATCAGAATGAAAATTATAATAAAGAAACGTACAAATAACAATACCAAAATTAGTAATGGATTAGTTTATTAATTTAAATTAAATAAATTAATTAATAAACAGTTTCAAAAGAACTGAGATGTATTAATAATCAGATTCGGCATAGATTAGTGAGAGGATAAGAGTATTCTTTTGACTGTTCCGTCTCTAAGTTTCTAGAACTGGTCCTTTCCCCTCTTTGGGTCTTCTTTGTTTCATTTTTCTTTGTCTATTTATATTCACAGCATTTTTTAAACCGGATGTAATCCATTTTCCTAATGAAAGAACCACTGCGTTTCGTAGTTCTTGATTTCTTCGAATATGTTTCAAACGTCCAGTTTCCATCTTTCGGCCAGACCTTCTATAACATAAGATTGACCGCAAGATTTCAGCCGTGTTTTAATTCTTTCTTTTTATTGTGCCACATACACTTAGGAATTTCGAAAAAATTAAATCTGTATCTTCTAAATTGTCAAGACTTAAAATTTAATCGAGATAGCTATTTAAAATGATATTTGTTCATCGAGTTTGACATTTATTATTTTTTTCTCGTGTCAGATATTTTCCTTCAAATGCTTGCATTTTGGTTTTACCTACAGAGATAAGTGACCCAATAATAAATTGATGGTACTGCCAAAGCACATAATTTCTCGCATTATCCGCAAAGCTCCGCAAAATTATACTACATAACCAGCAAAAGTGTTGCCAACCGGCTAAGTATATTTCTGCGCCGAGACTCGAACTTAGATCTACAGAGTTCACGTGCCGGCACTCAAACTTTGACAAAGGTATAAAAAATGAATGCCCGATTCATGTTTAAAAAATAAACAAAACAACATCATCAACAACAATCAAAATATCTGCTAAAAACTCCTGTCCGTGAAGATCAATCAGGGAATATCAATTTTGAAAAAAATAAAGCTGAACGATTTAGGCGCTACCATTAACTACAGACGGACATTATGCAGTATTTTCGGTATGAAGAACCACCAATATGGATTCTGGCTGTACCGCGAGTTAGAGGATTTTTTTTAAAATTTAGCAACAGAATTTATCCACTTTTTCGTTTCCAGAACCCAGCAATTTTCTTTGCGGTGTTCTCTGGCCCACGATTACGTAACTTTCTCTTCTTATAAAGAATTCGTAAGGCGAGAAAGTAATAATAATTTCGAAACGGTTAGGGATATCTAAGTTGGTCACATGGCCGGTGTTCATAATGTATTTAAATTTCATGTCTACATATTCATTAGTTTCTTTAAATCTGTTTATACAGATGCACAAAAACTCGTAGAAGCTTGAAGAAATTTGAAGCAGACTTGCTCGAGAGGAAATTATTACACGGGGTTGGCGCGTCCTTCCTGCCCTAACGCCGAAAGAGCAAAGTGTGGAGGGAGGTATTGCGCGCCTCACGTGACTTATTGTTATTCACTCGATATTGATTGACACACCTTAGAATTGAGCGTGTCCATGGGGAGGGAAATTCCCGCCCTCTAATTTTCTTCTGTAACTATTAATTTTAACTTGTCACGAAACTTTCGAGCGAAAATATTTTCGGATAATCATTAGAACGAATAAGGTCGACCGAGCTCTTTCCTTAACGTGGCGGGAATGGGAACTCAGCACTAGCTGCTGAGAAATAATAATAATAATAATAATAATAATAATATAATAATATAATAATAACTAAAGCTAATATAATTCAATATTTTCTTCACAATCCCAGAAAATTACCTTACCTTCCTCACTGAAGGTAGAACATCTTGTTACCAAAGGAGGGTGGCTCCTAAAAGACCCTCGAAGCACAGGCCTATACACCTGCCTTCAACTTTCTACAAAACTCATAACCATCGTTGTGTTTCACAAATGAATGATGACACAACGTTGAGGAACAGAACATCTTAGTAAATTGACAGAAAGGATGTAGACCTGGATCTCAGGGATGCAAGGAGCAACTCATTATAGACTCTGTAATTATGGGGCAAGTGCTAGAAACATGGCAAAGAACTTGTACGGAGCTTTGCGTGAGTACTAGATACGCCTAAATGCATGTCGAACCGGTGGCCCCATTCTTGGCTCCTTCAAGTTTGGATGTGTAAGTCCACCCGTTTATCCAAAACTTTCCTGAACATTGCGATGAGTCCGATGGAATACAAAATTGTATCTCTCTAATGGAAAACAATCCGTCCACACCAGATACTATAACCCATCCGCCGAGATTTCCAGGGGTGACTCTTTAAGCCCTTTTTGTTTCGCTTAGGCCTTGAATCCCCTTCTCTACTCTACTTAATTCATCTAATTATGGAATCGCTCTTAAAAAGGGGAACTCAACTCTCTTCGTGTCTCCATCGTCTTACATGAATGACCTGAAGCTCTTATGAATTCTAATTTTGGAAACTGATAGTGAACCAAAGATTGACCTTCACGAACCCCATGAAACGTACAAATTACTTGGGTTTCCAACAGTCACCACGAATCAAACACACTGTACTAAGAACAAACTAACAAGTGAAGTGTGTAAACGATTGCATGGACTCTTAAAAACTCAACTCTGCTAGAAAACCTTGTGCAGGCATCAATTTCATTGTTATTTCCAGTGCTTGAACATACTCTTTGGCGTTGATTAAATGGAATACCGACCCTCAGACAACCTCAGAGGACAATTCGAACCGCTATGAACTCAACACGGAAAACATCATCCCCGATTCAAGTACTGAGCGCGTTTCTAACCCTTCAAGGTCGCCAAGAAACGGGCGAGGTATTGTAGATCTCATAAACGCTAACAAAGCTCTTGCAAATTGCTTCACTCAAGAAGTATCTTTGGAAAATTGTATGGAGAGTTTTCAGCAAGCAGTGAGCGCAGTTTGATTAATAATATAGTCTCTGAACTTTGAAAAGCTTCGATCCGCCTGGTTCAACCAAATCATTGAAACGGAAAGAGAAGATAACCTTATGGAAGCAACAGGCACTGCATGGAAGGTACCTCTCACGAAGCTGAGTAAACAGAAGTCCGACATCTCTGCGTCGCACGCATGGCTTCCGCACGGGGGAACTCTTTTCCGGAGACAGAAGCCTTCATGATACGCTAATCCAGACCAAGTGGGTACCAACATTGACTACAGAAAACACAATTCTGAGAGATTCTACCATTCATTCCGGATCGTGTAGATGTGAGGCTGCAAGCGAAACTATCAACACGTTGACAAGTGGATGAAGCAGCCACCGCACAGTTTGGAATACAAAAAGAGGCATGATGAAGTGGCGAGGCAGGTCCACCAATTATTGGCATTGGAGAACGGGCCTTACTCGCCACTTCCACTTCATGTGCCGTATTATTAAATATGTGCCTTCAGAATGTGTCTTGAAGTAGTGAGCTCACACTCCTACTGGGATCGCTTCCATTATCACTGACCAGACATGTCGGGCGGCGCCATATAATACGTATATTGATAAAACTATCAGAGGTTTTCCTATCGACATATCAATACCGACACCCACAACATATCGGCAAAATATCAAGAGACAGATAACAGGAAGAATACCGATGCTCTCCATGAAGTCGCAACTCAGTGGAACTTCAGTAAAGTGACAATGTGCCTATAATAATATCAGCTACAGGAGTGATCCCGAAAATGACACTTCGGGCACTTGGAAGGTGTCTTCACTTGGATGCCATGGAATGAATCCGTATTGTCAGAAGCATCTGACCTTTCAGTAAAGCAACCCCACATCCTGGTATCCATCCCTGTGTGTGGGTACATACCGACCAGTAGATACTGAATAATGTGAAGATGCTGATAATAATAATATATAATAATAATAATAAATAATAATAATAGGGGCATGTAAGCACTTGCTGGCATATATGCGACCGCATAACAACTTTGGCGAAGAATATGCGACGACATAACATCTTTACAAAGATCGTTCACAAAACTCTCTCCATTTAAGAACATCTAATGGAGTGTGTAAACATGCCATACTATCAGTAACAAACTCCCGCTGACGTAGCTAATGAATCCACGAAAATGTATTGGGAAAGGGAGATTAGAACAGATAAGCTCATTATTGCAAACATTTTAAATATCACAGTAAATAAAACCACGAATGAAGCCACCAACATCGATATTAAGTGGCATTGGCACATAATGTTATTCGGCATATACTGACGAAGTTTCAAAACACCGAAAGTTAGAGGATGGCATAATGAAGATATGAAGGTGAGAGGAATGTGAAGGGAATGTGAATATGAAGATATGAAGGTGAGGAAAGTGAAAAAGATACATATCCATTTCCTGACGATCTCTACTACCGGAATAGTATCAAAATCCCTCATTAAGCATGTGCAAGAATCATATATAAAACATTTACTGGCAACAATACAAACAAGTGCCACTAAAACCGCACATACGTTCTCGCTTTATTGGAAACAGCTACGTAATATTGAAATATTGCTTTTTCTACGCTACTAGGTCCTCAGCTATTTGAAAACGTTTCAATATTCAATTCAACCAACCAACCAACTCAACCAAGAAGCGAGAAACGCACTACTGCCAGCGCAGCGTTGTCAAAACTATGTGTATTCGTCTGGCTAATAATATCAATACAGCAATTAAAAGATATGCAATTTACATCCAAATAATTGCGAAATTTCTGGTTAGACACTCCTGAGTTACCTTTTGTCGTGAGATAACAGTTCTTCTAATAGCGTTTCATAGTTTTTCTTTTATTCAATGCTTCAATACAGTACATATTTTTAGGATCAGATGATGTTAAATGATACATAACATACCTGACCGGGCATTCTGAATAATAATTTATAAAAGACCGGCGCGAAATTCATCCCAAATGGCTCTCGGCCTAGAAGTTACTACACCAGCTGTACTAAATAAAACAGCTGTGTCTTGTCACCGCCAACATTTCGAGGTTCGACTACAATTAGCTTCCTACATGTCGGTGCCGCATTGTTGCAAAATTCATATTACGCATTGTGGATTGCTTAAAAAGAAATACATCAATATATTGAGAACACAAATTGAGTAAAAAGTAAAAATGTGAGAAAATAAAAATAAAATTAATATTGCATTTTCAAGAATAAATTATAATCAAAATTAAATTAATTATTTTTCATGACGTTCATTCTATTTTTCTCGTGGTCCGTAGTTTCGGTACAAATTGAATACCAGTTTCGGTACAAATTGAGTAAAATAGCCTAATTGGCAAGTCTCTTGGTCTAATTGGAATATCTAGCTGAGACTACAGAAAATAGAAGACTAATACGAGAAAGTCTGTGCCATTGAGTAGCACCACTAGTTTCTCTATATTTAGCAACTTGATTTATCCACTTTTTCCTTGCCAGAGTCCGGCAATAAGAGTTTTTGTGTAGAAAATTCGCCGTTTTCCTGTGGACGATTACATTCATTCTCTTCTTACGTTACTAAGTGCGAGAAAGTAAAAGCAGTCATTCTAGATACCTGTCACATAGTGAGAAAAACTCACGGATACTGACGTGTTGGAGGTTCTGAAAGTAAATAAAGATATTATTTCTTGCTCATTGGAGCCGTATGAGTGAACCTAGCCACACCACCTGCGGCAGGTGAATGTCCCCATCCCTGTGTGGGAGAAGTACGTCTGATCTTTTCCCCTCTACGTCACATACACTTTTTACTGTTTTTTTTTGACTGAATAAATCTAAATCTAAGTACATCAGTCGTAATAATAGCAATAATAATATTGTATTGCTTGTACCAAGGATTAAACTATACGATCTGATCTCAACCGAACCATTTTAATTAACTAACGTTTCCTTATTAATATTTATAATTGATGCATTCGGACTAAATAATACTGACAGACATTTTACATTTCATAGGAAAATGTAATGAGACTGTATACATGAAATGAGTGGCACATTTTGTAATATACGATTGTATTATCATTGTCATTAGTTGTTCGTTCTTGAAACCTCTAGTAATGAAGGGAGAAGAATCATTCGTAAGGGTCTTTATTGATGATTTCGTTTAAAATGTTCTGAACAAGAGCAATATAGGCCTTAAAAGTGAAGAACTTACGAAATAGGAAGGTCATCTTGTCCATATTTTACATTTATATCTAGGATGTAAACCCAGAAAATAATTAATAATGATGGCAGCTTGTGGTCGAACAATCGCAGGAAGACGTCTGATCGCGTTTTTAGTCTAGGGTTCATAATTAGATTACATTTTGAGAAGGTGGTTCCAAACATTAGACATAACTGTATTTTTTATTAATTTTATGATATAGCAGATGAATTCCCTTTAGAATTTTGAATTGTGAACAATATTATGGGCTGGAACGTTGAATCCAGTAGTGCAGCCCAAAACAGTTTTCTAGTACATCATGAAAGAAGCTCTTCGCTACACGATTTCAGGTTATTTGTCATTAAGATGTCTTCGTGTACTAATTCTCTTCGCTTTGTAGTGTGCACCTTACACTTGAGAATGATGCCTTTACTTCATATTTCAAAGATTCTTTTAAAAATATAATAGTCTGCTCTCCTTATTTTTTTTAAAATTAGCTTTAAAGATTTCCATCGTAACGTTTCATTGTTCAATGTTTCGTGCTTCAACGTCTCATCATTATTTCAAGACGTTCGGCCATATGAGAAATAATGTGGGAAAGTAATTAAAGAACAAATGTAACCCTCAAAATGAGTCAAACCTCTATGAATGAACTTTTTAGCAATCGCAAATAAGGACAAACCTCCACTAATATTTAAACCCTGACATTATAGGCAATAGCTATTATCCTCAGCAATGAGCATTTATTCTTACCCTTTACATAAAGTACCACTATATATCTTCACTTTTCGGGTTAATAACATTAAGAAAGGGCATAACGCTCTCGTGACAATGTTCGAAATTGTTTCCTCCTCACATAAGATAAATAGATCTGCAGACAACTGAACATTCTGCGAGGTTACCTCGCGATCCATATTTTATTTAGTGGTAGCTGACAAGACTGTCCTACTTTCCAGCTGAAGACGCACATTTTTCCTCGTGTGTGTCCCCGTTTAAAAGGTCTTCAAATTTGTAGACCTTTTAAATTTAACTTACGTCGATTTTTAATTGGATAACACATCCCTGGACCAAAAGTTGTAACACGCAAAAAACAACTTTTTCGTCAGAGATTTAAAATGGCAAATGTTAACAAACTTTTAGTGTATCACTAGTAATAAAATGTCCGAAAACAAAAAAAATAAGCGTCAACATTAACAAACATTCTCGTATTGAAATTCTCCTACACTCACAACTATTTAGCACAGAAATATGCCTTTTAAAAGTTAAGTGATTTACAATATTTTTGCTCCGCTGTATTCAAGTACTTATACTGCAATTGAAATCTTACATTTTGTCGGCTGAAGTGACTCAGAGCTTCGACGATGTGCCTCTGACCGGGAGGTGCAAGTGTCGACGTAGACAGGTTTTTCAACTTCAGCTAGATATCTAGGAAAAATTCAGGCGTTGTCTGCAGGAGAATTCTAGCTACTAGCTGCTCTGTAAGTTCTCCGTGGTTTCTCCGATCAATATCAGGCGAATTCCAGAGCAGTATCCTAACAAAAAGGCTCCGGACTGCGTTCGCTCTTTCCTTCCTTCCCTTGTCCTATCTTACATACACTTACAACTTACATGCACTACACGACCCTTGGGAGTTTGATATAATACTAGTACGTAGTAAGAAGATCCCGGAAGTATAGCAAAATGCCTTTTTGTTAATGTCACTATTTCATGATTGTTGACAATATGAATAACCAGATTTGGGCAGTACATTATAAGCATGTATTTAAAATACGTACTAGCTATGTACGTCAAAGCTATGATTGTCGAAGTCAGAGAAATGTTGGAAGATAGTATTGAGACTGCATCTAATTTATTGTCAGACAAGATACTCGCTCCGGAAGCATCGGTGCAGGATTTAAGCGGCCGACAAACTAGTGGACAAAGTCAGAGATCGCCATGGTGAGATCGTGGGCAAACGGCAGGGAGCGAAACTTGACGGCGGGATCAACAGGCTAACTGAAGAGGACAAGCGTCTGGAAGGAGGGGTTAACTTCACGAGCGTCTATACAACTTTCCAGAAACTTTAGCTACTGTAACCCAGAAAATAGCGAATATTCCTCATAATTTGGCTTTCAGTGCAGATGGGCACGAACACCCCTGCGTTTTAATGAAAGCAGTACACAACTATTTCGCTTTGAATCACTGTCCAGAAGAAAAGAAGGATAGTTCTCCACATGTTTCAATCAAACGCGAAGATGTGGGCAGACTTTCGAATTTCTTCCTAAGACTTTAGAAGAATTTTAAGGCAAATGTTTCGCACGTTAGTGGAACCACGACCAACAAACTAACTTTAAAGCCAGCCTTCTGTATGGATCCTGGCGGAAAGGTACCATAAGCATGCAGGATTATGCTGCCACAAAGCTAGCAGGAGTGAAGTTATTCACGCCAACTATGCCCGAACACGAGATAGTATGTTTGTTAATAAGGCATTTCCCTTCAAACATACAGAATATTTTGAAAAATGTATTACACATGAGTGCAGAGAAACGACTCACGCAATTAGGATGCTTTTACGCTATGTTCGAATTAACTGGGAGGTTTAGCAAGACCAAACCTTCGGAAAAGTAGCTGCAACAACAGGAGAGCACCCGGGGCGGTTTTTCAATAATAGGGGTGTGGAGAATAGAGGAAAAGGAGGCTGATAAAGAGACCGGAAAAGGAAGTGCAGTAGTTCGCCTAGAAACATCAAGAACTAGGAGCAATTGTGATCAACAAGGGGTCAAAAATAGTTCAAATTGTGTTAGGAAGATAGAAACCCGACTTTCGAGTCAGAATAAGATGAGAAATTTGGGAGATTTGCAGTACCTAGTCATCCCGAGGCATACCTCAGTTTAGTCGCTAGTCAAGTGACAATTGCGTCTATCGAATTAGAAGAATTTGATGAAGTACCATGGCATGAAAGTACTACAATTTAAGCATCCAGTAAGAGACGCTGTCCTCTCGTTCAGGTGGAATGTTGTCGTACGATCACAGAGGCCTTAGTGGATACCGAAAGTCATTAATTTCGGGTGAACTGTTCGGCAGGATCAACAAGAAGAGTGTAGATATACCCATTCTATCAACACCTAAATCCTTCTGAATAGGAGCGAACCAGAAATAGTCTAGTCCCATAACACGACATGCCTATTTGGAAATTAGAATATTCCGCATATAATGTTGTTTGTTTGGTGGTAAGAGACCTATTATACCCTCTGATCATCGGAATGGATTTCCTCGAAAGCCACAAGGTAGTGACAGATCTGGGAAAGAACGTGATTACTATTAATGAGCAGCATCACGTAGGTATCGGCTATAAAAATGAAGAATGTCGGTACTGGAAGGAGAATTGCTCACGAGAAGTTGATCTTGAAAATATTATCTTCTCAACCGTTTAGGATAATGACTGTTTAGATGCAGGACAAATGAAACTGTTCATTGAGTTACTTAACAAATATAAAGGGGTTTTTGAGAAACGAGACTTACCTGTCAAAAATTTTGAATTTGTAATAGAATTAAAAGATTCGAATGGCATGGCAGAATCGAAGAAGGCTGAGCCAAATCGTTTAATAGAATCTTTGTGCAACGATGGGATCATAGATAAGGCAAAAACACCATACATTAACCCAATGCCTAGACCCCAGAAAGCTGAACGAGATACCGATACCGTATAGAGACCGCCCATTAAAGAGATGACGTGCAAACTGATAGGCATCAAATGGTTCTCTAGTACTGACTTCAGGCCAGGGCATTAGTTATGTATTTAAGCGTATGCCTTTCGGCTTGAATAGTGAGGCCGCGGTGATCCTATGCCTGGATGAAATCATAAAAATTTACATGGTTGTACCATTGTATTGATGACGACATAATACATTCAACAACCTTTGAACATCATTTACAAAATTTAGAAAAAATAATTGCAGAAATTGATTGAGAATAACTTACTGTTAAATATTGAGAAGCCAAAATTCTGTACCAAGAAAGTAAACTTTTTGAGATATGAATTGACCACAGAAGGGGTAAAGATGAATTTAGACAAGTTAAAGACAGATGATAAAATTGCCCCATCAAAGAGCCAGAAACAGCTTAAGAGTTTACATGGTTGTATTAATTACTACAATAGATTCGTTAACAACTTTGCCTTACACATTGAAGTATTCTTATCATTGTTTAAGAATAAAGCAAATTGGGAGTAGAATGAGAAACATATGAAGGCATTTGACAATATAAAAGCAGAATTTTATAAATCTTGTATACTAACTTTCCCACCTTTTTATCATGAGTTCGTACTCCAGATTGACAGTAGAGATTATGGGATGGGTGCCGTCTTGTACCAAGTCATCGATGGAGAAGAGAAAGTTATTTCACTAATCAGTAATGTACAAGGACCAGAGGTTAGGTATACAACTTCTAAAAAAAACTAAATTCAATTGTTTGATCGGTATGCAAGTTAACAGAGTACCTGATAGGTAGAAATTTCAAGATTAAAACGGACCACAAGGCTCTGATTTTCCTTAAGACGGCACATTACAAAAATAACTGGTTGTTAAGGTGGACCGTTTGTTAAGGTCATATATTGTAATGTCAGCAGTTGTGAGTACTGTGTAAGGTTCCTGTGACGCCTGTCGGCGCCATTGTCAGTTTGGCCAATTTCGCGATAAATGAAGGCAGAGATTTTCTTTTAAAGAACAGTCCAAACTAAACGTTTGAGGGTTGAGTTCACTTGAACGACAGGAAGAAGCTTCGATTACATCAGTAACATACCCAACAGCTTGAGTTGTTCATGTGAAGTGGTTTTGATCAACTGTGGTTTTGAGCATTTTATTGATCACTTTTGGCAATGTTTTAGGACATCAAAATCCACCCCCTACTGATTACCTTAAGTGTGTCCTGCAGGGGCTACAACTGGCAGCGGTGATGCGTGATTGCTTGCTTCTTTTAATCTTCCATTACTTGATATTCCGCGGGACATAGCGCGTTGAATTCTACATAGGCGACAGGAACCGCACAGGCTCACAGCATGGCGAATTCCGCCGCGCCGAACGGAAGGGCGATCAGTTTTATTAGCTGCTTGATATTAGGCTCTATATCTAACACTCGAATGCTATTAGGCGAGTAAATTGGCGTTCGAAGAGTGGGACGGTATTCCAATAGTGCAAGAGGCATTGATGGGAGTCAAGACTGTATTACACACAGGACAATGTGAAATCAAGTATCGAGAAAGTACGAGCTCTAGAGAAGGATATGGATTAATTATTAATGAAAAAGTACGAAGCAAACAATTGAAAATATAGATTTTTTAAAAACAAATAAAGTAATTAAAATTTTCAATTCGTGCTGATAATGTATTTTGTTGTATGTCACTACTAATAAAATCAATCGTTATGAAGAAATTCTGTTTAATTTTTACCTCATCGGATATAGTAAACCTCTGATATAGTGTACCCAAAATGTTATTTCCCAGAAGTTCACTATAACCGGAGTTGACTGTATTTAGTGCATGGCCTGCACTGTATCCTCAGAGTTAACTTTGCTATATTCGGTGAATACATTTCGTCAAAATGGTTTTTGCTATATATCAGTCAATGATGATATCTTTAAAGTAAAATCAGAAAAAAATTGATCTTAAGAGGAAGTAATACCGTTTGTTTAAGCCTTCGGGCCGCACCCTGATGAGTAAAACTGTCGAGTAAAACCTGTCCGATGTCATAATGTTACTGATACGGATTTGTGGCCCCAATGCTGTTCGTCTGTGCCCACAAACCTGTACAATCTGGCTATACCTCTATGGGACAAGTCAAGTGATGTCACTGCAGTGCCTCTGACCGGATGTCCTAGGTTCTAGACCCGTCGGTGGCAGAATTTTCGACATTAGCTTGTTAACTAGGTCGAATTCAGTGGCTGTCGGGAAGAAATTTAGCGGCCGGCTGATCTGATCGGTAGTTTTCCGTAATTTCTCCCATCAACACTAGGCGAATGCCGGAGCAATGCCCTTACAAACGGACCACGGACCGCGCGTTCCCCCCCGGTGGGAAATATCTGGTTATGCATGTCAGCGTCAAATGTGACGCTAGATCGGCGCCGGAAGTCGCCATCCAGCGGGGGAGGATCACCGCCACCTCTCGAGGGGGGAAACATGCTCTACACTTACGGGAAAAGTTACGTTCGCAGTTGACGCATTCTGAATCACTAACAATCGATGCACAGACTGGCAGCGACGCGCCCTCGCCCGGGACAAAGGTGAGCAATAGATGGAAGCCTGCCGAGGTACGGACACACGACGCACAGATCCGGACGCACAAAACTGGTCGCAGGAGAGGGATGTCGTGACACGAACGGTTAAACACGATTGAGTTAAACCGTTAAACCTTATTTTGACCCTACATATAGAAAGATCCCTTTGTATATGTATGACTCAGAAGTTCAGCAGCTCCCAGGTTCGTTTCAAACCAAAAGGTTCATCTGAAACGTCCACAACATTATTATTATTATTATTCTATGACTAGGGAGGAGGTCAAAGAACTACATTCCTTTCCGCCACTGCACCACGTCATCGCGTGGCTGTATGGAATGCTCGTCTGGTATGTTTCATTAAGGGTGGAAGGGCTTTTCTGTTGCGAAATCGACTGTGAATTTCTTAGCTTCCCGGTTCTAGAGCTATTGGTATGCGGTCGGAGGGAGTTCCAGCAAACAGACGCGGTGAAAGGGTATTTCACCCTTCTATACGAAATGTCTGTGGAATGCACTATGATATGTCCATTTTTGGTTTGTATTACATATCAGATTTTTTTTGAAATGACGCATTGATTCCTGGAATATCGAAAAACATTTGAGATATTTGAAACTCATTATCTCTGAGGTGATATTCGTTCGAACAATTATGTGTATATATATAAATATAAATATATATATATATAAATTTCGGTATTCATTCTGTTCTGTAATTACTTTGTTTTTTAAACTTCAGTTAGAAGGGAATGTGTATGATTTACTTGTAGTACTATCGGAACTCGACTACTCCATCACAAATATTTTCATTAGTTCTTAAACAATGTTTTTAAGTCAGAAGAGTTGTTAAGAGGAATTCCTATTACTTATTGTAAAATAATTATATCATCTTCCTTTTTTTATTTATTTATTGTCACATCAACAACGGCGGTAATGAGTGACAATTGCGTTTTACATTCGGTTGCAGTAGTAATGAACAATTACGTTAAGATAATTATATATTTACAATAATGCTTATAGTTTTGACTCTTATATTAATAGCAATATTTGGTTATACAATATATGGGATAACAATAATAATTAGGTAGCAATGAGAAAATGTATAAAAGTACAATTCATACATGATAAATGCAGTCTTAAAACTATAAACGTTATATTGTGGATGTATAAAGACAAAGTTAAATATCATTACAAAGATTTAAGATTTTTTACAAAATTGTATGATTTTTCCTGGTATTCATGGGATTCCAAAATTAATTCGAATACGCCCTTCTGCAAAAACGTCTGTTGAAGGGTACTGTAATAAGGACACTGGTTAATTCTCTGGTATATAATAAGTGGAGTGGTTGTCACAATATTTTCAGCTGGGAAGGGAGCTTTTGTTAAATAGATGACTATGACTCAATTTACAGTGTCCTGATTCTTGAAATTACTATTTGTTCTCTTCGATTTATTTTAGGGTTTGTTTTTAAATGCAAGAAATTTCTTGTTTGTTTATTAAGTTCACTGGCTTTGAGCATGGAGCATTTATTTCTAAATATCGTAAATGTGTAAGAGCTTTTAATAATTCCATTGGTGTTTTCTTCAGTAACCAATTCAGCCTCGAGTTTTGCAATTTCACAGCCAAGAATTCCTGCATCCTCAGGAACTCACTGGACCATAACTGACTTTCCTATTTTAACAATATGGTGGTGACGTTAATGTATGATTACCATTTCAAGATTGTAGATGTAATTGCTAATGTTTTGAATTGCTGAACAAGAGCTACATAAAGTATTACATTTTCCGAATTTCAACTGTTTGAGCAACTTGAAGGCTGTCATCAGGGAATATATTTCTGCTGTGGTGAGGCTAATTTAGGTGAGTAGTTGCAGTTTAATTGTAACGTCTTGAGTACCAACAGAAGCACTACTCGCACTACTGTTTTTAAAACCACAACATAAAATACACACACACACACACCACACACACACACACACATATATAAATTAATATTATATATATATTATATTAATATATAATATATATAAATTAATATTATATATATATATATATATTTGTGTGTGTGTGTGTGTGTGTGTGAATGCGTCAGTGCGCGTGTGCGCGTGTGCGTGTGTGCGTGCGCGCGTATGTTTGTGTGTGTGTATTAGACTTCATTACTAGAATTATTGAAATCAACTTGTATTCCAGAGTGTCCAAGGTGGGATATTATAGTATCTTTTCTTTTCAATCTGAGGTTGGTGTTCTTGTAACATCTCCAAAATGTTCCTTGCTTTAGCACATAAAGAAATGCAACGATGACGGTAAACACATTCACCGAGTTTAGGGTTAATCTCTTTGTTGATAATGGTGTTCTTTGACGAAGCCGGTTTGAGAGCATGCTATAAGATTAAATATTCTCTGCGATGTGAAAGGGTAGGTTCTTTGGCTTCTATAAGGACGCTTCCGATGGGACTGGTATTTAAACATCCGGTGCATATTGTAAGACATTTGTTATGAATTACTTCCAGTTTTTTGTTATCCTTTTGGCTTACTGGTCCTATAATAGTTTCATAGTCAGTTCTGGATTGTATTAATGCTTTATAGGTTAGCAAAATACGGTTCTCTTCAGCACCCCAGTTGTTGTAAGAGATAAATTTCAGGATGATCCTTCTTAGAATCTTTAACTATGTATTGTATACGTTTCTTCCATGTCAATGTGGAATCGAAAAACAATCCTAAAATTTTGGTATTGTCAAATTTGAGGATGCAATTATTGATATTCAGTGAAAGGACGTTGCCTTCATTGTGTTTTGAAAATAAAGTGCCGAAACTTTTTTGAGCACACAACTTGATACCGTATTTAAGAGACCATTCATAAATTTTGCTTTAGGCCAATTGCATTAATTCTTCACTTGGGTCAAAACCTAGTCCTTTGCATAAAACGGTATGGTCATCGGCATAAAACGGTAATGTCATTTAATCTTTTACCAAGATTTGACACATGTTGTACGTCAGAGAGATTGGCTTTAGTTACCATTTGATGATCATCCTTGATTGTCATATCGTTAAGTAGCGTACGTCTAACAGCTCCGATCATCCTGGGAGACCAGATGGTTTTGAAAAGAGCATGGGAGATGAAGACAGTTCGGAAACCTACGATTTAAAGTTACATCTGCTGCAATTGAAGGGTAGGAAGGTAATTTAAATTTCGTGCGATTAAAAATTAATAATTTTTTGCGAGCTAGAAAACTAACGAAACATGGAAGAGTTGTAGAGTCTACCAAGCGTATTAGTTACTTGCTTGTTGTTGTGGAAAGACATACAACCCACTGCATCAACGACAATTTGTGTGTATATAATTTGTGTTCGAAATATGTTACTTTAAATGCATAACATTAATTTGCATATATTGCAATTTAAATATCATGAATTCTTCGAACACTATACTTACCTTGGCTTACATTTAACACGTCACTTGAAATATGTAAGTGTATAAGTCATGGTTTAATTGATTATTTTGGCACAGCCACATATTTCAAGTCTTTCTTGTAGTAAACGCTGAAAAATGGAAAAGTTATGCTTCACGATAATTTTTAATTAGAATTACAAATGGGGGTTGTCTCCGCCGAAGTTCTTATCTTGCATTGAGGTCAGAGTGCCCCGTTCATTTCCCAACGCAATTGGCGCGTTAATGTTCATGTTCATGGCCCAATACACAAATTGCAAAGGCGGTTCAGAGAATCAGTTCTTTTTGCTACGCGGTAGGCCTTTTGTTCGGGCGGTCAATGGCGTAACGGTATATTGATAATCACTTGCGTTTGAAAGTCATACCGTGAGAGGTGGCTCAGGACATCAACTGATGTCACTGCAGTGCCTCTGACCGGGCGGTTCTCCCCTCCCGACGGTGGCAGGATTTGCGATTTGCTCTGATCAGCAGTTTTCCGTGGTACCTCCGATAACATCAGGCGAATGCCGGAGCAGTACCCTAAGAAACGGGCCACGGACGGCGTGTGATCTTTTCTTCCTTTTCCTTGTTCTATCCTCACCTCTCACTTGCACTAAAGCGCATTACTCTGCTACATATGCGGGGAGACCGAACGGGAGCTTAGAGCTTGCCCGAGCAGGGCAGAGCCCCGTTGGCGGGAGATGCGTGGTTGCGATAAAACCCGCTAGCCCACAGGAGGTCGGCGCCGGATCTCGCCATCCAGCGGAGTAATATCACCGCCGGAGGAAAACATACACTACACTTACGGGACGTATGTCCTTAGCAGTCCTCGACGCGCCCGGTATCATTAACAATCAATTAATTGAAAGTCATTCACCTATTCCCAGGTTCTGGCGTAATGCTTAGGCGCTGGTGTCATAAAAAGACTACCTGCCTTTTGTTAGTGCATGTCCTTTATTTTTCACGTAGTTTCCAAGAAATATCTCATTCCTGAAGCAGTATTTAGTCTGAAGAATTTTCCATGACAAAGATGTAATCAATTGGGGGAAGACTTTTATGATATTTTCACCTCATTATTATTTATTTATATTATTTATTACATTATCTTTTAAGTCCTAAAATTATAATGAACATTAAATGTATAGTGTAAAGGAATATTAAATGCATTGTGAATATAAATGCATTAGAATATTGTATTAGCATATACTATAAGAATCTAGTGTGCTAAAATAGCTTACACTTGTTCACATTACTTCTAACATTTGCATGCGCCACTATTTTAAGAATCCCTTGTTCTATCCATGAAAAAAAAACATTTAAAGAAAAAATTTCGAGCATTTTTTTTTTGAAGACTTTTTTTTGTAAATTGTAATGCTTCAAGCAGAAATTACGTGAAAACTACTCATTATTTCAAAAAAATATGATTTTTTAAAGAATATGGATATGGTCATGTATGTAGAGGACAAACAGGCCAAAAATTCACACAGAGAATCAATAAACAGGAACAAGCATGAAAAAATAACACTCTCACACAACTTTCACACTTCGCAAATAACTTAAATCTCAACAAATTCGACAAATTAATTTCCGTATTTTATAAATTGAAAATAGGTACTAGCACAGAATAAAATTAGATTCTTTTCACTCGCGTCTCACGACTCTTCGCTCATTCAGACCCCCTTACCCCACCACCGCACGATGCCGAACGACGTTGGGTGTTCTTAAACAAGGCACCATCTAAAAAAACGCAAAAATTACATGCTACAAACTACCTTATGCTACATGGTATGTACGACCCATTTTGCATACGCATCTGACATACAATGTCAACATTTTGTACAAAATCTTCTGTAATTAATTTTCATAATTTATACTTTATTTTTATATTTCATGTATTCCTGCACAACTATTTTTTCGTAATTTTATTTTTAGCTCCGAGAATGATCGCTACGCGATCGAAATGATCTTTACATTAAATATAATTTTGATACCGGACAATATATTTTACTTATTAATTGTAGAGAAATTCCGAAAAATATGTGAACTTTTTCAAATTCTTAAAATCATGGATATTAACGACAAAGAGACCTGTTCCAGTCTTCTTAGCGTTATTTACGCTGACGGAGGACAAAGTTGAATTAAAAACCCTGGAGAGTTTTTTTCTTGAGAAAAATATAGAGTATGTTGGGGTTTCATATAAAGTACTCACAAAAAATCAAAATATCCATTTCAAACTTAGGGGGTCTTGAATTCCTTTAAACCGATAGAGAAATACCACTTTTGAAGAAAATGTATGAACTCTCTCTCTCTCTCTCTCTCTCTCTCTCTCTCTCTCTCTCTCTCTCTCTCTCTCTCTCTCTTTCTCTCTCACTTTCTCTCTCACTTTCTCTCTCTCTCTCCTTACGGAGTAAGGTGAGAAAGTGAATCGAGATGCGAGTAAGAGCGCAGAGCATGCAAGCAAATGGGCAACGTTCAACTCGCACTACTAGTGGGAAGAATTTCGGCAGGTAATGTCGGGCGTAAGAAGTTGCCACCATCCTTTAGTGGCTGCACGGTAATCAGCGCCATCTTTTAGTAGCCAGATCCATTGTGTGATGCTTCTTGGAGGTGCGGCGTAAATGTGAAATGTATCTGCGAAAAAGGCTTACGTAGAATATATCCTGAGTTTTCGACACAACAAATAGATGAGGCATGAGTCGACAACAGGTAACGGGCCGAACTTGCTTGTGTTCCTTGACCCAAAGGGAACATAACACGATGATCCTTAATTTTTGGGCAGCTGTGGCATATTTAAAACGAAATAACGTAATGTTTTCACTGTGATTTACAGACAGAATTTATTCGCATCTTCATAAATATTCACCTGAGAATATTGTTAATGTATAATGATACATTTGTTAATGTAAATATTATTCGTGAATTCATTGTAAAGTGATGACGCATTAAAGCAGAAGAATAAAGCGAAAGCTTCCGCTGCTTCGTTCACTGTGAGACGTAATCCTTGTAGTCGTAGACACAAGGTCGGCTACGTGTCCGGTTAGAAGTGATACACATTAACATACGCTCTCCCTAAACACTTACTCTTGCAATTATTGTCCATTATAAAAAAGGCTGCTGAAACGATTGAATCTCAAAAAATTATATATTAAAATTATTGCCATGATCCAACGAGCTAGAATATACTACATAGAGAGGCTGGCCCTATGGTTTTAGAGCTCTTGGTCGACGCTCGACGCCGCCACGTTTTTTGCAGTAAAAACATGAAAGGTGCCTGATGGTGACATGTTGTTTGTATCAGATCTTATTGTTGTCTTTTTGTTTATATATATTTAGATTATATTAGTGGTTAGAATAATATATTCACAATGCCTTTAGTATGTTCGGCATATAACTGTAAAAATAGAAGTAATAAAATCACTAATATATAATTTTTCAAGTCTGCCTCCTTATGTGTGACACATTAGTTTCCTTTTTATTGCAATAACAATCACTTTCAGGTGTTATGCTAACTACAATGACATTTCCACATCTTGCATTCTAATGACAATAACCGAAGCAGGAAGCAACGTGTATTTAAAGTTTCTCAATTCGTTCTACTAACAAATTGTCATTCCGTTTTTAAATTATTGGTTTTTGGTCGTATAACACAGAGTAAGAGGATTTATATTACGCGCGCAACCGAGCGAAGTGGCACAGTGCGTAGCGCGCTCTGGAGGTCCGGGTTCGATTCCCGGGCCTGCCATCCTGATCGGGGTTTTCGTGGTTTCCCTCGGTCATAACCTTTCAACAATTTCCTATCACCTCCTAACATAATAATAATAATAATAATAATAATAATAATAATAATAATAATAATAATAATAATAATCATTCACAACGGGGACAAAGTTGCTCGCGTCCTTGGTCGACCACACGTGTCTCCTGGTTAACGCTAAATGAGCAACAGTAATTCGCCACCTACGCGCTTGACCATTGTGGGAGTGCGTATCTCTACAAGCTGAGCGGGACGCCTCCGCGTCTATACTGGCCGGCACGTCACCAAATGGCTAACAAGCCAAGCGTGGGAGTTGAAAAAAAGATCTTACGCGCGCCATGTATAGCCAGCGCCAAATGGAAAACTAAAATAATACTATGTTTCCCCGGAGGGCGTTGCTTTGCCTGCGAAAAACATGGCTTCAATTCGCTCCAAAAATGGAGGCGCTTCAGCCACTCTATGTAATATATTCTAGCTCGTTGCCATGACCTAATTATATTTTGTAACCTAAGGTTCGGCGCATATGCTGGTAGTGAAGATGTGACATGCAACATGCACGAGAATTTTTCATGTGAAGGCGAATTGTGTGTTATAGAGCATGTTTTTTTTGTGTGTGTTTTTCATGAGTGTGTGTTTCTTCCTGAGGGTTTTTGCGCGTTTCTTCGTGTGTGTGTGTTTTTGCAAGATTTTTTATGGCAGTGTGTATTTTTGTGTATGTGGTAGTTTCTGTAAGATGATGTTTTAGAGAGTGAATGACAGGAGGAGGGTGTTTTGGGGAGTGTGTGAGATGATGTTTTAGAGCATGAGTGTGATTGATATGTGTTCGTGGTTTGGGACATTTAAAGTATGTGTGAGTGTGAGTGAGTGGCTAATAGGAGAAATACACTGACTTCCCTTTCGAAAGGAAGCTGCGGTTTCGTGCAGCGACCACCGCCTTACGTAGATAAATATCAGGCACAGGAAACTTTAATATCCTCCTGAATTCCAAGAAACAATTCTATATATGCTGCGGATGCTGATTCACGCTCTTTTACGACGTCTTGAGCCGTGACAATCGAAGGAAAAGAGGGTACATCCTCGTACGTTCGATGGATGCTGGTAGGTGGCGCCATGATCACGCACGTCCCTGGACATTTCCCTCCTCACTTAGGTCGCTTCTTGGCAAGGCGCCAGCGGCTGCTGACCCGCCAACTTTTCCTCAGTTCACGCACAAGACGAGGAAGTTCTTGAAGAACTTAAGTGCTATTGTTTCTGTGTGTGAAATATTCGATAATTGTTTTCGGTTTTTAAATTCGTTAAAGCTTTTTGACATTTTGGTAGTATTTTTGGCCGTTTCCAAATTTAGGACATTTTAATTGAAAGAGACCGGCCATGCAGGTATACTAACTTTCTCATAACGATTTGAGGGATCAGAATGATAGAAACAAATTAATAACTCATGAGCAGTAAATACTGATTATAAAATGTTTAGTAACTTTGGGCGCCATATGGTTTTTCTATTAATTACTTTTTTCTCACTTGTACTTTAAATATTTTTATAGGTCTTTTGTAAGTTTTCTCATTATATATTATTATTATTATTATTATTATTATTATATTATTATTATTATTATATTTATTAATTATTGTTATTGTTGTTGTTGTTGTTGTTGTTGTTTTTCACAGCTTTTTGGTACATGTTTTAGAAGTCACACAGATTTTTCTATCAAAGCATGATTTCCGTAGTACATTTAACAAACATACTATTGAGGCTGCAAAATATTGCTTAGATGAATATGGAGAGCATCGAGAAGTTTTGAGCATAGCCTTCGGTGTCCTCATCAGACAAAAGAGTTCCGGGAAGAAAGCGAGACATTGCTTTGCCGTAAGAATCAATGAGTATTTAAGAGATTGTCATGGTTACCTCTGTCTGGATGAAACAATACGTTCTCCGTACGAATTTCAGGTCGTTCATGCTTTTTGCATTTTCAATCCACGTCTCACAGCGCCGGTTCAAAGAAACTGCACAATAATTGCTTGCTGCCAACGTACCACAAACTTTCAATGTGCTCCATACGCGTATTGATTAGCTTCTCGGCACAATCGCTACAAAAATGGTCGCGGCTCCTCTGATTTTGAAACAATGCGAGCTCGTCGCAGTGTCGCACTGATGTTAAAAATTCGGATTACAGGAAATCTGACAATGGGCAACTCTTTCATCGCGGCCGCTCAGGAGGTGGTGCAACCTATTAGTGATTTTCCAAAGCAGTTGAAAAACGATTTCAAAGAACTTTCTTTAAAAATTTGGTCAATTGGGAAAGAATTTGCGGGGTTTTTGAACAAGATGGACTCTCTCCGAGGCGGGAAGTTTGAAATGTATGATCTTTCCTTCTTAAATGCCTTCAAGGTGCAGCGAAACTGAGCTGTCCGAAGCGTGGCGCCAAATTTGAATTAATTTGGCGGCCCACGTACCACATATATTGATTTTAATAACTAATTAGAAGGTAAACAATTCTACCAGTATACATTTAAACATTTAAATTAGTTTATAAATTGAATACTAATTAATTTTTAAGACATGAATTTATTGAGGAACCCATGAATCGTCTGGCAAAATAACACGTGCTCAGGATCACAGCTTTCTGTATATTGATGATGATGTTCGTCTCGATCCCCAGTTTATTCTAAGAGAGCTCCAGGACGATAGATGTCACACCTATTGCTGAGAGGACGATCGGCACAATCTCCACGCCCAATACATACCACTGCTTCTTTACAACTAGTGTTAGTTCTCTGTACTTTTAAATTTTCTTTTTCTGTTGTATCGAGGTTGCTGGTATCTTCAACTGCTATGTTTACAGACATACTTTTACTACTACAGTTCTGTCGGTCAATAGGCTTCGGTCCCAGTATAGCTTATAGATGTGGTTTTCGATGACATTTTGTGGATAGAATTTGTAATAGGGGGTATCAAATTAACCAGCAATTCCACATTTCCTAGCAAGTTTGGCGTGGACGATTCGTGATACCATATCGTGCCTCAGTTTATAATCCGTTTGGGCCAGCATTCTTCAACCCATAGTGATGTGCTGGATCGTTTCTGGGCCTACGCCACAAGCCCGGCACGTATCACCAGGCACGTCGGGTCTTTAATAATGTGCTTGAGATAATTTCTTGTTGCAATTACCTGGTCCTAGATAGCAATCACGAATCCTTCAGTCTCGGGGTACAGATTTCCTATTTTAAGCCACTTGTACGACAGGCAGGCGTCGACATTTGATTTGGCTATTTCTGTGGGATATCTACCATGAAGGGCTTTTTCCTTCCATTGTTTTAACTCCTCGGGTTGTGTTGCATTTTCGTGTAGCATATTTTGCTGTTTAAGATTAAGGGATATATGGTTGTCATATACTTGCTGTATTACTCTGTGTAGATGAGATTACAAGGGTTTCTCACTGAAATACTCTCTCATGTCCGACATCAGTTTTGCGTGAAGATTACCAATCTTTAACATACCCCTGCCCCCTAGTTTCCTTGGTAGAGTTATTCTTTGGATATCACTTTTTGGATGCTGGTATTTGAAGTCATTTGGACCCTGATAATCCTCTCCAATGAGTCCAAATCGGTTCTTGTCCATTTTATAATGCCTAATGGGTAAGTAATCACAGGTATGGCATATGTACTATTTGTTGTAGTAAGATTACGAAAGTTGTGGGAGGTATTGAGTTATGAGGTTTTCAATCTGTTGTTAATTCTCGTTTTTTACTTGTCTTTTATCTGCGGTGTATGATCATCTTACTTTCTTGAATCCCCAGATACTTGTAAAACTCATCCATTCTCAATGCTGTGATTATCTCTTTTGACACAGTCTCGTGCTGTATTTTATTCCAAACTGAATGTCTATATCATTAGAAAATCCTTCAGTAATATATAATACTATATTCGGTTTTTTAGACCCTATAATGTGTCAGTGAATATTTTATGTCATCCATGTATGGGTGGACATACACTTATCTTGGCCTTTCAGTTCAAATCTAATCTAGTGTTGTCCAATAAATATGACAGTGGGTTTATGGCCAGGCAGAACCAAAACGGACTGACGCTATCTCCTTGAAATCTCCTCGCTTGATCTTCGAATTCTTTGTGACTATTCTCTCGTTCCTTGAATGCATGTGTATTCTCGTACTCCAACGGTTCATCACAGTTTTCAATAATTCCACGCTCACAGGGTTTATACCGCATATTCTAAGGATACGGATGTGCCAATCATGAGGAACCTTGTCGAATGCCTTTTTATAATTATTAAAACACGTATTCAGGTTACGCTTTTTTCCAATAGCCTGATACCTGATAACACTGTCTGCTAACACTAACTGTTCTCTACTTCCCCTTGATCCCTTGCAGCTATCTTTTTGGGTCTTCGAGATAATGTCATTTTGTGTGCAATGTTGCTCGATGATCCTGTGTAGACAGCCAATCATGATCGTGTATAAAGCACTGAGGCATCGGGTTGGTCAGTAATTCCCTGAATGTGTAGTGTCATTTGTTTTTGGTTTTAAGTATGTAACTCCCTCTCTCAAGATGTGTGGAGATTCTTGCGGATTTTTTAAGTAATGATTCACAAGTGTCAAGATCCTTTCGTGGATACGTGTGAATCTCTTGAACCAGATGTTATGAAGCCCATCAGGGCCAGAGCATATCCAATTATCCAGCTTACGAATAGCAGACCGTAAGATATCCAAAAGGAATTTTACTGAGTTCCATGTGTCTGATAGAATCAGTGGGATTCGTAACATCAATTATGTGCTGTCCTTCTGTTGACTATATTCTCCACATAATTAATTTAGGATATTACTGTATAAATGAGGGAATGAGCTGACAATAGTAGGTTATAGAGCGATGCGTCAGTAATATATTGTGAAGTGAGGTGTCGTGAAGTGTAGAACAGAGACATAATGTAAGAAATGATTAAAGGGTCATGGTGAAAAGTGTAGTGAAGTGTAGTTGAATAAAGATTAAGTGCGGAGTTTGATTATGTTTCTTTTTTTAAGGTAATTTTAAATGTTTTATGAATTAGAAAGTTTTATATCGTTATTTTTATTATTAATGTTATTATTTTTATTATCATTATTATTTTATTATTATATTATATTGTTATAATTATTATTATATATGCATGTTAGCTGTAGTATTTTATTTATGTAATTACCTGCCACCGGGTTATGCCCATTTGCAGTTCAAATAAATTTATCTGTTTTTTAAAAATATATAATTCTTCTACAGCTGACTTCACTGGCAGCTGAATGCTTTGAATTTCTCCTTTCAATCTCCTAAAAACCACATCAATACAACACTCAAATTATTATATTATTATTATTGTTATTATTATTATTGTTATTATTATTAGTATTGTTATTATTATTATTATTTACATACAGCAAATCATGACTTGATGCTGTTATTTTTCTTCCAGAATTTATTCATCATCTCGCTATGCCTAGCTCGACGTTCATATGCCCATGTTCCTTTTGGTATCTTTGGTTTCTCTTCTGGTACAATTTCTCATATATATATANTATATATATATAATCTTGTGTCTTAAGATGTTTCGATCTTCGATGTCTGCCGGTGAGATGTTGGCGTTTTTTAGATCAACTTGGACCTGCTTTACCCAGACTCAAAATTTTCTTTGTTAATCGATTGTCATTAGTCTCAAGACGTGCCCATAGAATTTCAGTCGTCGTTTGTGGAAATCGGTTTCGTTGTTGGAATATTTTTTCTGTCACAGTGTGTGATTGTACTCGGAATCCTACGTCTGTGAGTTTTGGACGAAGGATATTTCGAATTATTTTTCTTTCAGCCTTCTTGATATTCTTGAGGTCTCCTTTGTAATTAGGATTTAGGGTCTCGCTGGCTTGTGGCTAGGCATGTGTCATTGATGATTTCCTGATGTTTTCTTAGCCTTATGGATCTCCATATGTTTTGATGTTTCAGTTCTTGTTCCCACGCTTTGATGACTGTCTAAAACGATGTTGAAGAGTAATGGGGGAAAAGGCCATCATCCTGACGGAGACCAGTCTTGGTGGAGAAAGGTCGTATGATTTTTCCGTAAAATTTGACTTTGGAAGTTGTGTTTGTTAGGGTTTGTTGGATGAGCCATTGTGTTAATAATAATAATAATGTATATACAATAATAATAATAATAATAATA
>BOPP01000344.1:254421-322587 GCA_017312745.1 Gryllus bimaculatus | reverse complement strand
TATTATTATTATTATTATTATTATTATTATTATTAGAGTATGTGGTGTCTTTGGCAGTGTTCGTGATTTTAAGTCAACCCAGTATTTACAATTGAAACAATTATTTTACCTCAATACCGATTTCATGAATTTTTGTCTTTAAGTTCGAAGTATTAAAACGTTTAATACAATATATCATGCAATACTTATTTTTAAAATTGATTTAAAAAATATTTTATTAGTGTAATATCAGATTGTGTATTTATTTGTTCGTTTACTTAATTGTAAATGTTGTAAATGAGAAAGAATTTTGATATTACATATTACATCCATTTTCACATATTTGTCAATATTCTTATCATTTTCATTACATATTAACAAAAATATTTTGTAGTTTCTTACTACATATTTTTGAGCTCTATTAATTATCACCATTGATCGTGTTAACGTCAGGTTAACTTTTTGACGTCCAACTGACTCTCCCTGTCGTCAGTTAACTCTACTGGCTGTCTGCCTTAGCCGCAGCCTCCACTTAATCACTCCTCGGTGCCTCGAGGGCCCATGGCGGATGATCAGTCCGTGCCGGCTCTCGCGCGCTCTGGCGGGTGACACTCGCGAAGCTTCCCCTGGCCCACAGGCAGAGTCTCCCACACTATTCGAGGTGGCACTCGGGCAGGGAGAGGGCTGGGAAGGAAAAGGGAATTAAAAAGTTCAGATCCACTAACTAAAGGGACTTACGGAGTTATAAACAATATTAATGTTTGGTCGATACTTTTATTTCATAGTAGTTCTTTCCACGACTCTTCACGTGCTCACCGCAGAATATGTTCCAACACACTCCTCACAATATGGTTTTACATAGGGAAATAATCTTGATGGTTGGTAGGAGGCAGTACATTCAATTGAACTGTTCTCCTTTACGGTCTATGTTTCCCCCTTTTGTGACTTAATAGTGTGTATTAAGGGTATGTAAGAGTTTTAGACATCCAAACTATTTGGCAACCTATAAATGGTTAATCATAAAAGTAATGGTATTTATTAATTACATAGTTTAAGAAGTATTTTCATTCTCCTTGGAATATGTTTATTTATTTATCAATAAAGCATGCCATACGTAAGTAAAATGTTTAGTGGAAAAGGGGTCCAAAAATGTTGTTCCCACCCCCTTTTGCTTTAGACTACGCACGCGTATGGAATGTACTAAACACATATTCGGGCGCTTTCATTCCCCACGGCACTACTGCTTGTCCTGACTAACTTACAATCATTAGCTCTCGTCACAGTTCACCTGGCATTCTCTTATCATAGAAATTACGGCGGGTGCTTTGGAACTTGTTGATAAATCTGAAAGTTGATTTATCTGAGAATTTCCCAAGCATGGGCGATATTTAAAATGACTATTCCAGGAATGAAATTACGTCCAACAGAGTCACAAATGCGCCAAATATAGAAAATATCTGAAAGCACGTTAAAATCATAAAGTGTATGGTATAGTACAGACGCTGTTTACATACGCGGTGTATAATACAGTGATCATCCATTTAGCATGACAACAATATTTCCACTACTTTCAATCCAACCCTTGGACAAGATTTAGGTAGCAGACGTGTTCTTTTGAGTTTCTACTAGTTTATGACAAGAGATTTGCTCACGATTGTTAAAATAAGATATCTATATAATTTGTTATATCGTTTCCGTACATAACCCTTACAGTTAGCACGAAAACCTCTGTTCATGTTGTAGTACAACTGGTTAATGATTGTACGCAAGTATCGTTTGCGTTTACTACCTATATGTACCGTACCTGTTTGCCGACCTCTATTTTTCTACTTAAAAATATTTGTGTGCTTGTGAATTCACTCAACCGAAATTGATTAGTGTACTCGTGACTTACATAGCAAGTGCATTTAAAGGTGACAAATTGCTTCAATCCCTAACTGGTTAAAGAAGTGTTGGGTATGACAGTAGACAAACAATCTGCATTGAATATTAGCATATGGAAGAAAATTGCTGCATTGTAAGGAAATTAGCTACCTGTGCGAATTGAAACATGAAGTTGAAGCGGTCTATATAAACACACCCGTTCCACCGCGAGCACTTAAGGCCCATTCACAATGCAAATATAAGCATGGCGTTAACATAAAAGTTGGGACTGTGTCCGTAAGAGGACTCATTCACAATGTTTCGCATAAGCAAAACACGTAAGACGTTAACTTAAAAGCTCGCAAACTTCAAAATTCTATGCTTTTGCTTAAGCAAGACATTAGAAATTGACCAATCACAGTACGTTAACTCAAAATCGAGTATCGAAGCCGATAGACGAATAAGGGAGTTTGTGCCACCTCGAAAGTTAAAGCACCTTCTGCTCATGCGCAAATCAAGTGTCGCATCTGCGCATGCGCAGAAGATAGATAGTGCTTTAACATTTGAGGTGGCACAAACTCCCTACTATCGCCATATAAGCCAAGGCCTCAGTCGATACCTCGAAATCTATTCTCACATGCAACCAATAGTAAACTAGAATGTCTCACAGCCAATAGAATGTCTTATTTTGCTTACGTTTATGTTCGACAATGTACTTCAGTCTATCACAAATGTTAATATTTACGTCTATGCATCTATGCTTATGTTTACATTTGCATTGTGAATGGGCCAAAATTCCACAGCGGAATGACTATTGGACTGTCGATTCGTATTCTCCATTCGAGGGGCCCGGCCGGTTCACCTTGGCGATGTGCTGTGCAATGCTGTTCGGCGGCGGCGGCGGCGGCAAGGTCGGGCGCGCGCGGGGGCGGGGCAGGCGCCGGGCGAGGGAGGAAGTGGGGCCTGGAGCGAGGAGGAGGAGTGGTGGGGGCGTTGAAGTGCGAAAGCCGCTCCGGGCTTCCACTGCGACCCTGGGGTACTCCCCAATCGTTCCACGCTTCGCGCCTGCGGCCGCGCGCCAAGGGAACGCGGCCGATGACCCGTGCCAAGTGGACGCTAGACGTTTGCACCACGTGTGCGATGTTTGCGTGGCTTCTGGTGCAATGTGGTGCAAATGATAAACACCGTTGGGCTTCGCAGAGTTGCACAATCACGCGTGTTTAAGTGCATGGATTGCGTGGACGATTCAACACGTAGTGCAGCTATTACCGACCTTTTTTTAGAGTTTCGAACAGTGTATTTTATTTCTGTAAAACATCAAAATATCCTTGATTTTTATTTACCACTTTTAAACCGTGACGTAGTGAACGTTCTTTAAACGTTTCCTATTACTGGAATTGTATTGGGGGAAGGAGCACACAAAAAATTGATATGAAATGTTTATTTTCTAATAAGAGAAATTGAATTAAATATAATTTTCTTACATATGCTTCACATTCTTCCACAAAAGGAAAACTGGTGTCCCTTGGTTCCTCTATTAAGTTTACTTTCGTATTTTTCTCACAACCCTAATGGAATTCTTGAGTTCGTTACTGACAGTAGGAGATCGCTGCCGTAGCATAGTTTCTGGAATTAACGGAACTAATGGTAGAATATCACGTTGCACAGCGCATTCGACGCAGGTAGCCCGGGTGCACCTTATTCTTTTATTTCACCACTGGTGTAATTATATTGTTATCATACTTTTCCTGCACCATCTGTCTCTCTCCACCATCGCTATTTCCACTTCGTGATTCCACTTCGTGATTCCACTTCGCGTTGGGGAGTCCCGCGAGCTCGAACGATGAGATGAGAGTGTAACTTCTCTCGCGCTGCCTCCGCGCGCTCTGAACTCCAACTAAAAATAAATACGCTCAGTACATCCCCAATGGGCATAATTATGCACATCAATTTCGACTATTTTTTACGTAATGTACAAGCTTTTATGAATTTTGACTGTACTTACACAACTCTGCCAAATGTTTGGAATCCCTTCGTGTATTTTTCCTGACATTTATTCGCCCACTTTCCTAAAAATGTTCGCGGAGATTTCGTTTGTGAAACGTACCTATCTATTTTGATTCCATATAAGAGAATGCGTACACTTTTTGGGTTTGTTCTTCCAATATATTTATGAATGTTTGTAAGTATATCATTATATTATTTGTATATTAATTATTTTCTCTGTAACAAATACTTAAAGATGCATGTGCATTACTATGCACAATCGGTCTTAATGATAAGCAAAACAGTTTTAGGTTATGGAGATGCTACAAATAAAACAAATACTTAAATAAATAGTATAAAGGTTTCTAAAAGTAAAAAAACAAACCAGTTGCAATAGAAAAGCATAGCGTTCAATAGGAAAACGAAAATTTTCTTTATATCTATGAAAAACTAAGGATTGCAACTGTTTTGCCGTTTTTCATTGATCAAAGGGATGAACGTACTTGCAAATAAAATTTATACCCCTGTGTAAAATATTTAAAAAATTGTACAACTTAATCAAGTATTTTTGATGATTTTAAAGTAAACATTTAAAAAAATCATATCCTAGACTACTTGGTTTTGCTACACTTGAGGATTATTGGGCAGAACTATGCACGTACTTTTTTAGAGGGGAATACAATTTCTTTTTGTTGAAAAAATGTGAACTGGTTTCTTTTAAGCATACAAATGAAGATTATTTAAACAAAAAACAATATTTTTTTTCTACAAATTAACTCAGATCTGAAGGGGTGTGAACCGATATACCAGTTTGGCAAGAGTATTTTATAGCAATAAAGAAAATTGTGGGTAGTTCCTGTTTGTCGTAGTTTTAAAGTGTAAATTTTATTTTTAAAAAGGGGAAACGAAATTATTGTACTCCAACCAAGGTTATCTTTTCAGTCTCCTTTTTAGCAATAATAATAATAATAATATCTATATTAGCAATAATTGCATTAAAGATGTATCACGAACAGGGTGGGCAGTATCGAAAGTACTTGGATTTAAAATACATATTTTCGATATTTTTGTAATTGTATTTTGTATCGAAAATACGTATTTGAACAAGTATGTTGTATCTGTATCCAAAATACTTTCAGACAGTATTTTGTATTTCTAAAATACAAAAATACTTTTTTTAAACCGCCATTGAAAATTTGAATTTAAATATACAGTCAAACCTGGATAAAACAAACGCCGATAACACGAATTTTTGACATTTCGACGCAATTTTGCATTCCCTGCATCAGTTGGTAAATCCGAAGTTGGGTGAAGGGAACGTGAACCGACAAACGATACCTTGACCCACCACTCCGTGAAATAAAGGGGAAGTCTGTATATCATTTTCAAAGGAAGCGTTCCACCAGTGTTGCCAGAGGTGCCGCATTTCCGCATTTTCGTTTGCATTTTCGACGTTCAATCCGTAATCCGCATCGGTCCGAGTGGATGACTAAAGGATCCGCATTTTTACAATTTATAAAAACTATAGTTTTTTGGTTGACAATTTGGCGGGTCACTTGACGGACTATACGAGACGGACTAGACCGACGACACACTCGGCTCTTAAGGTACCCATGTGCAGAACCACCAGTTGGGTGTCTAGCAATGTGGCGATGCGTACTCATGCTGGGGTTAGACTGGGGTTGTATCTTTCTCCGTTTTAGTAATATACGCAAGTAGACTATTTCAGGCGTTCAGTTGACACGGATTATTTTCCTTCTCTATTCCATTATGAATATTTGTCAATCTCTCCCTGCTCACTTAACGCCTTGTAATTTATAATTATAAAATAATAACTTTTCAATAGATCATTTAAATAGAAAATTGCGAATTTTGGACGCTAAACCTTCTAATATTTATAAATGGTAAATTAAAGATGTGTCTGGTATCACAAATTTATTTTGCTAATGATCGTTTCGTGAGGATGTTGTATATATGTAGGAATTCTAATTTCACTGTTTCAAATTTCTAGAATACGGAAATGTATGTGTTTATCGAATGTGTGTTTATTTAAATTTAAGTGATCCGTAAAGTGCGAGACTGTGGAAGTGTTGTTTTTCCATGCTTGTTCTGGTCTTTGATTCTCTGTGTGAATTTTCCGTCTGTTTGTCCTATGTATATGGCATTGCAGTTGTTGCAAGTGAGATCATAGACTCCGCAAAAGGAGGTAGGTGGTATTGGGTCTTTAGTGTTGGATAGTGTTTTTTGTAATGTATGAGTGTTGTTGAAAGTAGTTTTGAGACCGAATTTATTGAGTATGGTGGCTATTTTAAGAGAAAGGGGGCCTACATAAGGGATTGAGAGGTACGTGGCTGTAGTGTTCCTGTCAGTTGGTGTGAGGGTGGTGTGTTTGCGGATATTGAGTGTGTTTGTTTTTTACTATTAATTTGTCAATGATATTATAGTCGTATCCATTCATCCTGGCTATATGTTGCATAGTGTTTATTTCCTTTTTTGTGTTTTTCTGGAGAAATGTGTATTGAAATGAATCTTCGCCCGTCCTAAATGGCAATTTTCTTTGAAAAATTGGAGCGGTTTTTGCGAAAATGTCGTTTAAGCCCTAGTGTAAAACCGAAATTTCAATCTGTTTTTTTACAGAAAATTTTTGTGTTTTCCTACAACTTCATATAAAGTCTTTTAAAGCACTTTAACTCACAAATAGTGTTTACAAATTGCTGGATATGTGAATATGAACGGTGTGATTAATATTTGAAAATAAATACATTTGTGAAAATATTCCAGAATGAATTTTACATCATATTAAATAGTGCAAATCACCACTATCCATTTGTACAGTTTGCAGAAAAAAATAGCGCCGTTTTTGAAAAAAGGCATTTGAGCATTTCTGAAAATGCTGAATTTTGAGCTTTTTTCACAAAAAGCGGTTGAGATCACAAGAAACTTTATATTGCATTATTTAAAGCAGATGTACTCATAAATATAATAATGTTAACAAACTGCCGCTAGCGTAAATATAAACGACGTGGGAGGCAAGTTAAAATTTACATTATTGTAATTTTTGGAAACCCAAGAGAATAGAGCAATATGGCGTTTGTCATACTATAAAGTACATTTAACACTATCCTTACCAAAATTTTAAAGAAAAGATTTGGAGCTGTTTTTAATATTTTTTAAAATTGCACATATTTCACGTAATATTGCCCGAAAACTACTAAATAGTCTATAGTTGAGTAGACAATTATTTACTTTAATACAAAATAATTACATTAATGGTCGAAAATTATTGGCTAGTTGATTTTGAATTTCTGAGAAGTGGGAAAGGCTAGCCGGACACCTTTATTTTAAGCCGCACGAAATTTTTCGCGTATATAAACTGTTATATCTGTTGGGGGAACAAATTAAATTTTGAAATTACTACACGTAAAAGATCACTACAGCACATAAATCATTACAAAATTCACCTTTGAGAGTTGACTCAAAATGTGTTTAAAAAACTACACATTTACACGAAAAGTGCTTTTTTAGTACCCGTTTTTTAGTTGTTTATAGCAGAGTACAAAATTATTTATATTTTTACATAATTAGTAGAATATTTAAGGGTAGTTGCGTTAGAATTTTTGAGAAGGGGACACTTCTGTTTTCAACCGCTCGCAAGTTTTCGCGGTTATAGACTGTAATATCTCAGTTGAGGGCCCAGATGAAATTTTGAAATTATTGCAATTAAAAGATATTTATGATACCAAACTGCATTACAAATTTCCACTTTCAAATTTGACTCAAAATGTATTTTTAAAATTTGCAAATTTACGTGAATAATGCTTCATTGGCGCCCGTTTTTTAATTGTTTATAGTTGAATACAAAATAATTTATTTTGTTACAAATTTGGACTTAGTAGAGATTATACGTTACTTGATTTGGAATTTCTGGGAAGAGGGTTGTGATGGCGGACCCTTCTGTTTTTAACCGCTTGAAACTCTTCGCGTTTGTAAATGGTAATATCTCTGTTGAGGGTGCAGATTAAATTATGAAATTATTGCATTTAAGAAACCACTACGGTACCAAACTGCATTATAAATTTCAACTTCGAAATTTGTCCCAATTAATCGGAAATTTTTTATTTGTTTCATTTCGTTTGCTCCTGTTTTTAATTGTTTATAATTGAGTATAAAATTAATTATTTTGTTACAAAATTATTACATAATTAGTAGAAGATTATAGACTAGTTTGAATTTCTGAGAAGCGGGTTGTGATGTCGGACACTTCTGTTTTCAACCGCTCGCAATTTGTCGCATTTGTAGTGTGTAATATCTGTGTTGGTAAAATTTTTAAATTATTACATGTAAAAGTTCACTATAGTACCAAACATATTTATAAATTGCAACTTCGAAATTGGACTCAAAATGTGTTTTAAAATTCGCAAATATACTCCGAAAGTTATTCATTGACACGTTCTCAATTGTTTATAGTTGAGTATCAAATTATTTAGCCGATCTGAGAGGGGTCGATGGCGAACACTTATTTTTAACTGTTTGGAATTTTTCGCATTTGTAAATTGTAATATCTGTGTTCAGGGCCAGATAAAATTATGAATTTATTGCACTTAAAAGACCACTATGGTATCATAAATTTCAAATTCGAAATTTGACTCGAAAAGTGTTTTAAAAAGTCGGAAATTAACGGAAAAGTGCTTCATTGGCATCTTTTATTAAGTTATTTATAGTTCAGTACATTGTTTTTACTTTGGTACAAAATTTGTGCATAATTAGTAGAATATGGTTGCGTAGGCTTCCGCAGCCGGAGTTTATCTAGGCTATCCGGGACGAGCCGCGTCACTGATATGGTGGCTAACGTTTCGGCCAGCGTATTGTGGCCTTCTTCAGAGCGTACTGGAGTTCCGGATAGCCGTCCCGGATAGCCTAGATAGTAGAAGATTATAGGCTAGTTGATTTTGAATTTATGAGAAGTGGGGGTGCTTACTTGACGTCAAGGTGCTACTCCCACTTTGGGAGATGTTTTTTATTGTTTATAGTTGAGTACAAAATATTTTATTGCGGTAAAAAAAATTCATAATTAGTACAAAATTATAGATTTTGAATTTATATTACGTTGGGGTTCCAGCATGACGGAAGTCTGCCCACCTCCTTCTCCAGCAGGAGAGGGGGATCCAGCAGCCACCCCTCCTCAGCGGTGGAGTCCACCGCGCGGCAGCCGTGAAGGCGCCCGGCCCAGCACTCGCATTCTGAAGCAGCAGCAGCAAACGAACCTGGACTTCCTTTTGGATTCGGCATTGCATTTGTGTAACGAGCTAACGTGGATTTTTGCCGGGCTATTGTGGCCTTTGGCTACGCAAAAGAGCTTATTCCTTGGTATTGGGTTGTGAAGTAAAATTGTTGTTCTAGATGTTTGATCCTGTGGTTGATTTAATATACAACAAGCAGATCATAATTTATTGTGATAATACCTTACATTGTGAAGAACGCTTTTCAATCACATAATTGAACTGCACTAAGTCACAGAATATTTACTGACTACATAATCACATGACAACAATAATGAAGAAAAGAAAGTCAAATGAAATTAAACCGAGTCATAGTGGACGAAATACTGGTATCTTTTGTTTTCTCTCTCTTTACTACCACAAAAACAAACACTAATTCAATCGCTCTAGTAAATTATATTTATTATTACATACTTCTTTAGTTAATAAGAATGATGCCTCTCCTCTGGTCGTTCTAGAATAGTCAAACTCGAAAATATATAATAAGAAAAGTGTTCTTGTTCACTTACTTTGCTGCATACCACTTCAATATGATCAATTCTCAGAGACAATCATCGAGAAAGAAACATGAAATGGAATAGAAAGTAGTGATGCCTATATTCAACTTGCTCTTATTATTAAGAAAATAATTTTGGGGATTGGCATTGTTGGATAGTAAATAAAAGAATTAAATTACAATTTTATTTTCTGTCTTTAGATGTCTTTAGAACTTTGTCAGGCTGCATTTGGTTCATTTTTTATAACTGCTATCCAAAAGGCTGCTGATGTTTGTGTCTACAAAGCAAAGACCAAATACAGTCTGACGAAGTGAAAGAATTAATTTGTTCCGATACTGCTTATTTACCGTATCACGGAAATATTGTGAATATTTATAAAACATCCAGGATAAGACATATTTTGAACTTATTGCGTTTAGCTTGTTATGTCATAAGAATTAGTCAAGCACTCCTCCCATGAAGATGAGCTTTTTTGCCCTTTAGTAATATATACGACCTACTCTGTTACTACTAGAACTACGGTTTAGAACCACATTAAACTGTGATAGAATCAACCTTAATGTCCTGCATGTCGTTGAAAATGTTTTTTGATTTTTTATCGCATAAAATAATGGCTTAAGTCTTCTGTAAGGTCGGAACCTAAGAAATCCAGAGAATTATGAAAGAAGGACGTAGGGGAGTAGCAAATAAGGGGATGGTATCTCGGCCTCATGGTTAATTCTATCTCTTTGCTTATTTCCAGTAAAGAGCGCAGATTCGTTTGTTCCTTATCTAATTAAAATTTAAACGAGAATAGGATATATCATGATCTTTATTCAAAGTTCGCTTTCACATTATAATTCTTTTCAAATCCATTTTTTTATAATTTCCGATCCAGGATGCGAAAACAAACAAAACTGCTTCAGAATGACGGCGACATTCTCATATTAGTTTCCTATTTTCTTTGGTCTGCGCTAGCTATTATGACTTCCCCATCATGTTGCCTGCTGCCATTTCTCGCCTCCTTAAATACATTTTTTTGAAATGTTCTCAATTTTTCCGATTTCTAATTGTAAAACCGAATTATTACGTTATGAATATTAAAGAAGGGTAAAACCTCGTCCCAAATGGAAATTTTCATTGAGAAATTTGGATCATTTAAAAAAATGATGTTTAAGCGTTACTGTGTTTGAGAGATTTGAACCTTTTTTCAGAGTAAAGCAAACTTTGAGTTTTCAAAAAAATTCAAAGGAATGGGTAAAACCAGAACGATATAAGTGATATTTTATAAATTCTGAGAAATCAGTTTATTTTAGTCACTATTACTGTAAAGTCGTGATGCTTTATTTCATTATTGAAACCATGGCATTTCAATTGTTCATTAAAACCACGAAAATACATTTTCACTAAATTGTAGCCTCAAATAAACACGTTTTCTCGGAATATATAAAATATCACTTATACTATTCTGGTTTTCACACATTCGTATGAAATAATTTCAAGTACTTTTAGTCTTAAATGCAATAGTGTATAGAAATTTCTGGAAATATGGAGACGTGAGAGATATTTAAAAAAATTACATTTGTATTATTTTTAGAAAAACAAAACAAAACAAAAAATAAACCAAATTGAGCTTTAGTTCACATTATGCGCAGGACTATCCCTTCAAAATGTTTGAAGACAAATTTCGAGCCGTTTTTGGAAAAATACGTTTTGAGCGTTTCTGAAAATGCGAAATTTTGAGCACGTTTAATCAGAAAAATGTTGAGTTTTCGAGAAACTGCATCTGACATTATTTAAAGTACATATATTCATAAATACAATAATGGAAACAAATCGCCACTAATATAAATATTAAAGACGTGAGCTACACGTCAAAAAATTACATTTTTGGATTTTTATGAAAAAATAACAGAATAGAGCAATATGACGTTTATGTCATCTAAGAAATAATTGAAGATGTTTTTGTACAAATGTTCAGTCAGATCAGATCACCGGCAGATCAGAGTCTAGTCAGATCGCCGGGAAATATCAATTTAGAAATAAACTGTACATACGGTTTAAGACCTAGGGTTGTTCACAGACGTTAAAAAAAACACATATTTGGTATTCAAAACGTGTATTTCCGTAGAAGTCTCGAAATCGATTTTCCGCAGCATTACATAACTTTGTCTATTTTACGTATCTCCGTATTAAAATAGCGTTTATTGTCGACAAAATAACGTTCACAAATGGTGGTAGCTTGATACTACATAATGTGTATATATATATATATATATATATATATATATATATATATATATATATATTGGTTGTTCGAATGTTCAAGGATGTTTAGCCTTTTCTTGTGGCAGTTTTAAAAAGTGTGAGGTTGTGTCCTCTCTTGTATTATTTACACTATTGTTGCCTCAACTATTTTAATCTACAAGTAACTAAAATTACGTCGCAGATTTCTTTGTCACGTCGTTGTTGTGTATATCATAACTAAAGTCTTCATCAGGTGCGGAGTCTTCTCCCACAGACAATCGGGCATCGGCCGGCGCGGCCTCCGCCAGGCGCCGCTTTAGTGTTTGTTTACAAACACAGCGTCACTCGGCAGGGATCCAGTCTGCCTGGGCGGTGCGATTGCAGCAGCCGGCGGCCCTGCCATTGATCGCTTCGGCGATTATGCGCTCTCTTGTGGTTTTGATCGTACAGGCGGTCTCATACTTTCGCCCGAGCGGAGGTTAGAGGTGGACTCACGGCCCACGCCCACGGTCGCAGCTCCCGCTGGGTCGCAGCTCCTGCTCCCGCCACCTTTTCGCATGTGCTTTATGGATCAAGGCAAGAATTAGTTTAACCAATAGGTGGAGGGACTTCAGGTTGACCCGGGCATCTTCCTCAACGTCGTTATCAGAGTCTGTTCCAACTCCTCTGTACTCGCACCACATATTCCCTCCGCTGGGGCTGCCGCCGAGGGGGGACGGGGATGGCTACATCCTCACCTGCCTCGGGCTGGGCTGTGTCGTGGCGCCAACCGCGCGATCCGGCCCGGGGCTTTGCCGTCGGCTGCTTGCGACGGGGCGCCCACGACTCGGCTCGGGGCCCTGCGGCCGCTTGCGTCGGACAGGTCCTCCGCGCGGCCCTCTCAGGGGTTCCCTGCCGGTTGCATCGGGCGGGTCGCCGGCTGTAAAAGGCTCTGTGTGTGTGTGTGTGTACGGGGGGTGGACTCTCCTTTTACCCTGCGCCGCCGCCGCCGCCGCCGCCCTCCTCGTCCGCCCCCGCACTCAGCGCGTCATCGCGCCGCCTCACCGCTGCGGATGACGAACTCTGGGGCAGCACGACGCACGGGAGACCCCCTCCTCTTCAGTCCTGGGAGGGCGCCAGACAGCCCGAGCCGCCGCGAGGCTTGGCGCGCCCGGGTGAAGGTCGATTTTCGGTCGGGGGCTCGATAGGTACGTATATATGTCAGCATCCTCGGCGCCCGCGTGCTGACAGTATGATGCATTCATCTGTAGGTACGTTCGTACTATCGCTTTGGGGCTGATTAGCAGCTTAAGCGCACTGTCGACCGACCGCTTTAGTGGCCACTTCCAATAACACTAGTCTAGGAATTTACACATTTTGTGTGTTGCCTAAAATAAAAAAAATATGATTTTACATAATGTCGATGAGCGGTATACGAAATTTCAATCTGCTTATTTCTATCACGTATTCTTGCAAAACATGTGTTACATACATTGTACAACTACGCGAATTTGATGACGATGTTAATACATGCCACTAGAGTGTTTTTGCTCAATTTTGTCTTATTTACTGCACTATTGAATAGTTACACACAAATTTTAACATCCGTTGCTTCTTACTTGAGAAAGTCTGTATATTTCTTGTTCTTTTATGTTTGTGTTTAGGTAATTCACACATTAAAATCCACAATAGTCTGCAAGCATACTGATGCTCCATCGTCCCAGGTACCTGCTTTCGAACTCCATCATATCTTATGAAATCGTTTGCCTTGTTCTCTGCTCAAAAATTCTAGATGTTCAGGGAAATAATCAAGAGAGAAAACAGGCACAAAATGGGAGGGCGCCATTTTCATACTCATATTAAATGTAATTTGCTTGTACTCTTCAAGAGTGTTACCCACAGTGTTTCAGTAATTGGGATTCTTGTTATTACGAAGAATGCCTGGCTGACGCAACGTGAAATTTTAAAACAACACCGAAAGAATGCAGCTTTCTCCTTTTCATCTTGTTTTAATTGGTGCATCTGACCTCAATTGTCTTATATCAGGACCATTAAATACATATTGTTTTAATTTCGCTGTAGATATATTTAGATTGGTTTAAGATTTTCTTGTCGCATAGGGAATTGAGTATCAGACCCATGGGGGACAGGTAAAATGGCTTACCGAACAACTGGGAATACAATTTCCTTTTTTCTTTCCCGTATACGTACGTATTTATACGGAGTAATATAAGTACTATAGGTGAATAAATAGATGAAAAAAGTGAATATATTCAGTTTCTAAATTAAGGAAAAAAATCCTCTAACACGTGGTGTTGCCAGAATCCCTGTTTTGTGGGTTCTGGGTACCGAAGAATCAAATGATGGCAAAATGTCTGCCCGTCGGTGAATACTAATAGCGCTTAAATCATGCGTAGGATGTTTTCCAAATTGAAGAAACCCCTGATCATCTAACTCGAGTTGAAGCTATGAGATTTTGAAAAACATTCTTTAAAATTTGGGTGTTCTTGACATGAAACCCTCTGAACATTTTCAAAATTTTCTCAAAAACGGCTCCAAGTCTTTTCTTAAAATTTCTTCTAAGAATTGAGTACATTACACGTATAAAAGTGGCATAGGCCCGATTTCATTCGTTGTACTGCTCTTCTCCCCTCTACGAGGCTGCTAAATATAAGCGGCGCGCGGCGCGACCTTGACCAAGTGTCGGGCGCGGGTAACGGGATTTCCCCCTCCTTTGACTATTCGAAACGAAATCAGGCTGCAGAGGAAGCGAATTGCCACGCCATATGTCCTGAGCGCTCCGCCCTTACAAGGGGCACTGGCGCATACAAAATACCTCCGCACCTCACAAAACTTAGGAAGCACGTAGGGCCTTACCTTACGTGAATCCATTGAGCGAATGGTGCAGGCGATGAATCCTTCGGTGGACCTCTCTCGCAGTCCGTGAGCAGCACCTCGTAGGACATTGCACACGCTTGCACCTTTCACACGACAAATATCAGAGATTTTTCTTCTTAGAATTCCAGGAATAATTTATCTGGATGACTTGCGGGGGTTTTCCCCAAAACAGATACCATTAACGGAGCACCGCCCCAGCCGGGACAAACTCTAAGCTCCCGATTGGTCTCCCGGCATTTGTTTTAGAGTAGTGTATAACATGTGAGCATAGAGTTAGTGTAGTACAGAGCATGTAAGTATTAGTGGGTGTAAGTGAAGGGTGAGGATAAGACAAGGAAGACGAAGGAAAGAACGCGCGCGGTCAATGACTCGTTTGTTATGGCGCTGGTCTGACAGTCGCTTGGTGTTGATTGGCGAAACAACGAAAAACTACCGATCAGAACAACCTGGCGCAAGAATTCTCTCCCTGAGAGATGCTGAATTCGACCTAGCTCTTTAGCTGCTGTAGAAAATCCTGCCAGCACCGGGACTCGAACGGGACTTTGCAGTGACCCTGATGGCCTGAGACACCTAAGCCCATCCCTTCTGGTGTTCGAGTTCTAACGGTGGCGGGTTTTCTTTTTCTAGCCAGATACAGCTCAGAATTCTGGCTGCCTGCTAACATGACCAGTTGTTTCCCGCGATTTCTCCTGAAAATACCAGGCGAATGCCAGAGCAATATCCTAACAAATTATGACCGCGCGTAATATCTCTTTCCTTACATGCTCGTCTTTGCTTGGCGGTATCGCTGTGGGGATACTACCTGGATAGGGAAAACTGCCGTGTCTACGGGGTTTTCTACGAGCAGAGGAAGAATACCGCCACTTTCTGGGATATACAATGTACTACACTTACTGACCTAATGATCTCAGTAGTTCGCATGTACGGATTCAATGAATGATCTCATTCTCGCGAGTCTATTGTGAAAGCTAATTATAACTATGAAATTAGAAAGAGATTCCGATGAATTCTAACGTAGCGAAGCGTTATAGAGTTTGTACAAATTCGGTTGTGAAACGTTGCAAAGGTTGCGCAATTCCTGCCGTGAGATGTAATGTGGTTTGTTTGAATTGTGTCGTAAGAAAGGAAGTGTGTCTACGTTGTTGGCTTGTGGGCGAAGACCGCAAAGTTGACGTTTTTTCTGCTATCCTGGTTAACTAAGTGCATTTCACGTACAGGAAAAGGAGAGAGTGCGATAATGATAATTCGTTGGAGTAGATTGCCTGTTCGCAGCGAGAATTGGTCGGTTTGGGATCATATTCATGTAATTTACTGTGCATATTATGGTATTCAACTTACTGTGATTCGATTTATTGGACGTATTATGACTTTCGGCTTGGCATCAAGTAATTTACTATGTTTATTATGTTCATAGACGTGATCAATAACGTTAATATGAACATTAATATAGGAAAATTGAAACTACACTCACAATTTTAGCAAGTTTCAGTTAATTTCTTTTTAAAACCTCCCCATGGAAATTGTTCACGAGGTCCACTGCTAGCCTTTTGCATACCCGCAGTGGTATAAGTTTAAAAACCTTTGGTTTAGATTATATGCCAAGCGATTACTTTTGGGGGATACAAATTGATAACTCTCGCCTTTGGTCTGTCTTTAGCTCGCCTTCATTAATAAGAAAGTCGAACATTTTATAACATAATATTGCCTAATATTTTCGAGCAAAAAATGTACAGTTGGGATGCCATACTTTCAATAGTTTACATTATTCTCTAGACCAATAGTTTTGGTTTGCATCGCGTCGGCGCCTGGAATCATATCTCTAAAGTGATGTATTCCTTCTAGGACAAATAAAAATGTTAAAAACAAAAATACTGGAATCAAATTAATCATCCCTGCCTTCACATATCCGGTATTTTTATAACATCACTCTGTGGACGTCTTACAAAACAAGTTTATTTTGGAATTTACTTCTGAGAACAACCACAACCACGGAATCAGTTTTTTATTGTCAACATAAATAATTCAATCAATTATTATAACCCCTTTATGCTATCGTGTAAACTTTAACGAAACGATATACCTTTTAATATTGTCGCAATATGTTTGAAATAAATTACGCAGAAGGTGTGTTTTTTTAACCTCCGATCGAGTCTTTAAACCGCTGCACAAGTAGCAAGATTTGGTGTGGTCGATTGCGCATCACTTTCACCATAACCTCTGTCACTACCGACATCTCTTTCACCGATTTGAGCTGAGTGAGCTGTAGAGTGGAGAAGGCGTCTGATACGATTGACGCTCACACTAAGTGCAAGCTGAGAAGATTCGCTTTCTTGAAGAACGAAATAGTGGAGCAAAAATTCATCAAAGAATGAGACGAGTACACGATGTAAACATTTAAACCGAAAAAGATAAATGTTGGCTTTTGGAAAAGGCCTCATTTATGAGAGCTGCCGCCCTCACAATGCTGAAACCAAACATCCTTTGGGGCAGGAGGGGCACGCTTTATCACCGAATGACTTTCTTCTCTTCCTCGAACTGAAGAATTGGCTCGAATACCAATGCTATCAGACCGATTAGAGCTGCAAAATAAATTTTAGGCCTGCCTCACATTATTCACGACAACGTTCATCGAAGGGGGGATCGAAAAGGTCGTCCACAGATAAGACAAAAAACTGAAACTTTTTGGCCATTATGAAAAAAAATAACCACGTTAGTATATACATTTTTCTTGCTTTTTTGTTATTGTTTATCGTACACCAAAAAAGTGAATCCCTCGTAATCTATCTATACAAACTGACCTGGGAAGTACAAGGCACACCAGTAAATGCCACATTTGCCTGATGGCTTGCTCGCGCACCGAGATTGGGTGCGTTCGTCAGCGTAAATATCGCGAGACCGTAACTCGAACGCTCGATTTGAAACTTTGGTGAATGAAGGCAGTAACGTAAGCGATATCATGACGCTCACGCTGCCAAAAATTAAAGTAGACCTGTATAAAAAGACATTTAACATGATAGAAAAGGTATGATTAGTGTGAATTAAATATCAGTAACTCCAGTACACATCTTATTTATCTGCCTTTTAATGTTATGAGGTGAATTAATGTTATGGAATTATGAGGTTGTATTCTGAGAGGTAAACCTTGGCCTAACTTTCAGCCCTCGGATGGCAATACCATTGGACTCAAAGCAAAAGATATTCTATTACAGGATGACAGATTATTACATTACAGGAGAAAAATGTCTTTTTCTTCTTCTTGTTCTTCTTCTTCTTCCTCCTCCTCTTCTTATTCTTCTTGTTTTTCTCAATGCTCTGCAGCTTATATCGAGGTTTTACCTGGAAAGCCCTTACTCGGAGAAGTGCGATCTTTTTAGTTCATATGGATGGGCTCATCGTTCGACCTTCAAGATGCAATTCGCGCTGCCCATGCCTGTATTTTAACGTTATGCGCCAACACCCACCTGGAATCGATTGCCTAAAAGCACAAATCCGACAGTTCAGAATAGCCGCTCCCTATAATAATTTTTTACAACTTTGTAAGTATTAAAAAGTTGGATTCCCTAAATACATATACAATACAGGTTGTATACATTACATTAAAAGTAGTATACAATGATAGGCTACATACTATGCACTTTCCTGTATCACTCCTTTCGCATTTGTCCTCTAAAATCTACCTCACCTTATCCTGAACATTCCATCTTTCCCAGTCTTCCTTTTTTAAAAAACAATATCTCTTTCATACATGTTCCCAGTCTTCCATATCACAGATTCTACATTTTTCCCCTCACTATTTAACCAAAATCTACTCACTCTAGTTTCATTTCTTTACCTATATCTTGCTATCCTTTGTTTGTCACTTTCCTAACCTTTCCCTTTAAAAAAAATTAAATACCCTCCAACTGAATAATTTTAAAGCGCGAACGCTGTACGTACGCCAGCGAAGAGTAGGGGGAAAAGCGAGCGTTGCGATGACGCCCAGTCGCTTCTTCGAAGTGTGGATGTAACTGTCTTGAGAGCGAATGTCCTGCCAGGACCAGCATCTACGTGAAACTTGTCTTGCGTTAATGTATTCTGGCTTACGCATAATAGAGATGATTCGTGGATGTACTTTGACGACAAACGAATTGTCACGAAACGGCTTTAATGAAATATTAATATACAATAATATTTTTCATACTCTTATATAATCAATGTGTTATTTCCCAAATTATTTTTTAAAAATAAATTTCTTTATACGTTTTCTATTTTTGAAAATTTATTCATTTATTTTTCCTTATATTTCTGAAAAGACACACATTCCGTTTTGATTCATTTCGGATGAACATTCTCCTTTAGTGGGCTAGTTCAATTGTATCTACGTCTCTTAAGATTTGAATGCGGTTTTCACGACAGAATATTTTATATAAATTGATTTACATTTTTCCCATTAGGGGCAAAAATATTAGATAAACTGTGAATGCAACAAATAAAACAGAATTCTTTCGTCTTATCAGCTGCATCTGATTTCCTCGTAGAAGCCTCTCGACTTACCATCCTATGTCAGAACTTTTCGTACGCCCAAAATAAAATATCAATTTTTCACTCATACCTAAAATAACTATTTTGATTGTATATAAATAACTAAGAATGCTTGTGTTTTTCTTTCTATTATCGTAATATCATTTTTGGTGAAACCATGGTAATGGAAAACTCGACATTGTTAGAGTAAACCAAGACGAGGGCGAACGTCATGTCCGGGTGAGACTTGTATATACCTGTGCTACTCCTGTGTAGTCATCGTTGTGTCTCGGCCAGGTACATCGTGCAAGTCCGTACCACCGTTTGAGGACACCGGGATTGGACAGTGGACCTGACCTGGCACTCCACCACAGCGCGAACTTTCTCCGAAACGCCAGTGTCTTCGCACCTGCAACATGATGTCACTTATTGCAATCCCGGCGAACACTTTAAGCAAGCCTGGATAAGAGACCACGACAAAAGACGAGATGAAACGAAAAGAAATAACTAAAACGTTGGGGAAATGAAAATTCGTATACTGGCCACAAAAGAAAAAAAAACTACAAATATTACCACAACTAGAAATATAAAAGCGAAATAAACGAAACAATCGAAAAACTGAAAAATAAAAAATGGAAAGACTGAAATTAAAATAAATCGAATGTCCTTAAAGGAAAAATGAAATAACTACTAAATGAAGGCAGAAGGAAGGAAGGCGATTTTTTTCCTGGATGCGTGGCGCCGGGGGTCGCCCCCTGCCAAGGGAACGGTGGGCGGCCCGCAAGGCGACCGCAACCTCAGGAGGAAAAGGGTCCTTGTGACGTCCGCGACCGCCCTCCTCGTACGTCTGCGCGGCGCGCGCCGCCGCCTGATTCACACTCGGCTTCCCCACCACCCGCAGTCGCGCGCGCATATAAGCGGCGCGCCCGCCGCCACGGCACTCAGTCAGCGCTCCTCCGCCGCCATGCGCGCCTCTCACGTGCTCTTCCTGCTGGCGACGGTGGCCGCGGCGTCCTCCGCCGCCGTGGACCCGGTGTATGAGCACGTGCGGCGCCTCATGAACTTCCGCTGCAGCGAGCCGCAGCAGCGCGCGGTGCCCGCCACCGAGGTGGTGGACCGCCGCCTGCAGACCAACCAGACGCTGTGGCCGCCCGTGACGGTGCTGCGGCGCTGCGACGGCGGCTCGGGCTGCTGCCTGGGCAACGTGGCCAACACCTGCACGGCCGTCGCCACGCACAACGTCACGCTGTACTTCGACCTGGTGACGCCGGGCGGGCCCGGCGGCCGCGTCAAGAAGGAGGTGATCAACGTGGAGGTGCAGGAGGACGCCGCCTGCGACTGCAGGCCCCGCGCCGAGCCCGACGCCCACTAGCCGCCAGGGCTAAATATAACGCCGGTTACCATCCGGCCCCGGACCCCATCCGGCGGGCACGCGCGGGTGCCGGCGCCCGCGTGTCACCTCGCCTCTAGTCTCAGATGTGGCGCCGCTCGCGCCCTCTGCTCCAAGTGCCATGTGGTGCGGCGCGCGCGGCTCGGCGTGACGCGTACAACACACATTCCAGACGTTGCTTGTATTATTAACGCAGTATTTATTTATTTTTAATCGAGTCATCCTGCTGAGTTCATCACATCATTAATTTATTTTATATCAAACTTCATCGTGCCATTGCTTCGCCTGTGATATCTACTGACGCTCGATCGAGTGAGTGATCGAGTGATTGTTGCCTGTAAATAGAATGTTAATTTATTTTTTTGTAAAAATAAACGAGAGTTGATGTATGAAACTGTTTGTTGTGCACGCTCCTCATTTGTCGCCTGGGTGCGCCGGTGCGGGGCTCTCTGGACGCGACGCCGCACGCGAAGTGACCTGCGACCTCGTCGGCGATCGAGCGTCTTTTATCTGTCTTTGGGTCACAGCTGCGCGGGCGTTTGGGTCCAGCGGGAGTCGCACCGAAGCCCCGGAGTCGTCACAGATAACCTTAGATGAATTCCCTCCGTAGTGGCGGCGTTTCTTAGAAGTGTTTGCCTTTGCGAATCGCTACCTTCGCTCCTTGCCTGTCCATTACCCATCATTGAATAGTGATTAAAATTTTACAAAGTTTTCCTTATTATTTCGTAGTTGATATTCGTTTGTTTTGACACATTTGGGCAAATCAATATCAGTCTAAAGTGCCATAAAAGTTTTACTGTATTAGTTCATGGGCTGTGTATTTAAAGTGCATATTCTTAGTGTGACTTAAATTTTGACAAAGGGTTGATCTTAATGAATGGTATCTTAATATCACTTAAATGCAGTTTTATACTATAAAACGTGACAGTAGACTTAGTTAACGTCTACCTTTGCTTATCGACTACATTTCTTTGAGACAACTTATAGAATTAGTAATGTGAAATTTATTTCTTATTGGATTGGGTATGACATTACGATTTAGACCTTAAATCTTACTCCACGTGAATCTTGAAATGTCAAATGCCAAAATTTATAAAAATGCACTAATAATTTTCATGACAAAAAACTTAAACATTTGATAAATGATTAAGTTCAGACTTTTTATTATATTAAATAACATTATTATTCAGTACGTGCAATAATATTCAAACGCAGTCACGCTTTACATGTTTACTCTATGAGTGCTACGGACTAACGCTGCAGTTCAAACTAATTCAAAGCAATTACCACAGTTTTGTCTATAAGAAATATTTGTTTATTTAATAAAATCCCTCTTTTTTATACAAACCGCACATGCACCACATCTTTTGTGTAGTTCACTCAGAAGCGGTAATTGCCTAGTTACTGACATATTTCAGCAAAAAATCATCCAAAACTGTGAATGTTAGTGATTTTCCTGTTATATTCCTACTTTTAAATTCCTTACTTCTTTGCTAAGAATTTATTATTTGTTAGTTTTGTTTTGATTCCTGCGTTGATCGAAATAATTTAGTTAAAGTTAAATAGATGATTCCATTGGCCCCTTGCGAAGAAAATGTTTTGCTTTCGCTCCACTTCGATATGCACTGTTTGCAATCTTCGCAAGAGCTACAATGGTGAACGCATTTTGTAAATATTCACTGTTGGGTATATTCGAGTAATGTACAAAAATCTCAGTGTTCATGCACAGAGTCACTTATGTTTTATGAAAGTATTATTATTATTATTATTATTATTATTATTATTATTATTATTATTATTATGAAAATAACATTTCGGTAACCGTTTATACAAATTTATTGTTTGATGAAATTTGTCAAAATATGAAAAATGAATACAAATGCATTAGTATAAGTGTGAAAGAATTCTGATACTTCCTCATATGAATAAATTTATCTATTACTCCACGCACTCATTTAGTGTACAATACTGTTGTGCCCTCACACTGTATTGGTCATATACGTATGTAGTGTCACCTCTTTTGACTGTACAATATTAATGGAAACCTAATCCAATGACGCTCATACTAATTTCTATTTCCAATAATTTGCAATAAGCTTATACTAAATTACTTTTAATAGTTTTAAATGAAAGTAAGTTGTTTGCGTCAAACGTACCTTGTAACACACGGTGGCGTCGCTGTAGGATTGGTTGCCAAAGCGATAGGCGTTCCACCGTCTCGTCGAGAGACGAGAATACAGGTTCGTAAAGAGACGTAATAGGAGGTGTGTGTTTATTAAACTGTTACACAGTCACAACACATGTCTCACGCTTAAATATATTACTTTTATTTATTTTGTATTTAATATGTTAATAATGGTAGAAACATAAAGAATGGGGAATTGACATAAATATCGAAACCCCAAGATACATAGTTGTATAATTAACATACATAAATATGGTTATGATCTAAAAACAGATGCAGATACAGTGATGGGTAATCACAATAAATTTACGTAATTATAAATATGGCCGACAGCTACAATGGGCGTATAGAAAAGAAACGAAGAAGAGACGTGTTTGAGTATAAGTTCGCGCAGATGAGAGACAGATGAAGGGCCGCGAGATGAAAAAACGGGGATGTTTTGACACGGTGTGAGTGAAATGTAAAAGGATTTGGTTGCGGGAAAAATTAGACTTCATTGAGATTTTGTAAAGGCGATGTTTTAAGGAAGTAGAATTAGAAAGGAAATATTATTACGAGTGTGGAGGACGTCAACATCGTTGTAGCGGGCCGAATTCCCTGGAAATGGAGGTTAAATGGAAACTGGACGATGCTCAAGCTTCTGGCGGATCTCCGGAAGGATAGTAGCAAAGCGGGGACCATTTATTTTTATTTGCGCCTTTTTTCCTACAAAGGCGGATGCAAATATAAATAAATTATATATATATATATATATATATATATATATATGTAATATAAATAAATGGTCAAGTTTTGTATGACAGTAAAATTTCTAAATTAATGATTACGAGGGAATTTGACCATGTATGCAAAAAGGAAGGGATTTGTAGCGAGTAGTAGATAATGAGAATTCATGAAAGAAAGATTGTTTACGAAAATTGTTATTGTTGCTGTTTTCAAATGGGATATTTGTATACATACATATGTTCCACAGCTTAATACATAATGAAGTGTTGATAACTGAAGTATTGTTATTTATGAGTAAAAAATAGTTCCCAATCCTAGAAACCAACAAATTACATTACGTAAATATTTCGCTACCGAGTATCTGTATAGACAGCCTATCAGACCCACACATTTATACATTTTATTATGACCGTGGAATAACCTTCGGGCAACAGTTGGGTGAAATGTGAAAATTGAAATAATAAATTCAGGAGAGTGATTAAACAAGAAGTTACCAGAATGGGTCGCCAGTCAGAATACATTTCGAGCAGTAAAGGAATTTAAATATCTAATAGTCACTTAGTGTAGATGGATCTGTTGACAATGACATTATTGAAAAACAAGCAAGGGAAGGACCATTTCTAGCAGACCTCATGTTATTTCGTGGAACAAGAATATTAGACAAGGGGACAGAAGAATATTAGAAAGGGACAAAATGAACAACATTGAAAAAGTGGAAGGAACAAAATGGAGAATGGGGGACAAATTAGACAAATGGAGATACCGAGACAAATGGAACAAATAGAACAAAATGGGACAATGGAACAAGGGGGCAAATGTAACTAGGGGACAAAATGTTACAAGGTAATCGAATGGGACAATGGAGGACATAATGGGACAACAGAACAATGGAACAGAATGGAACAATTGAACAAGAGGACAGAGTGGAATAATGAAACAAATGCACAGAATAAGACAAGGTGACAGAATGGGGCAAGTGGAGAGAATGAGACAAGGGTACAACTGGCACAAAATGGGAAATTGGGGAAAATGAGCCAAGAGAGACAAGGGACAAGGGGACAAAGGGACAAGGGTCAAAGGACAAGGGGCCAAGATGAGTCAAGAGAGACAAAAGATGATACATATTTATACAAAGATTTATGAGCCCTGGTAAAATCTAAATCTGAGAGTTCTCTAAAATATTTTTAATGGACCCTCCAGTATTTTAACGGCCGTTGCTACGGTCGCGATCTTTATGCGATGGTTGGTTGCTAAGGAGCTAAGCCCATGTTTGCCTACGTAAATAAAAAAATATTTGTGTTTAAATTAATACAAGGGCATAAATATTTTGTTGTTTTTGTTCTTGCGGTCCTATTCTCAGAGGCAGGGATGGTCACGGATGGACCTCTTTTTGAAGAACTACTTCAACGATCTCAATGTTGCCCCGACTGTACAAACATTGGGCAGGCCTCAATAAAATAGAACGCTGGAGTTTCCATAATCCGATTATGCATAACGACCGTTTTGAATTGTTTTGTAAACATCCGGTGATCGTTGAAAGACAAAAGTGTCTCTGATGGTTAAGAAAGTTTCTAATAATAAAAGTTTTGAAAGATGAAACAGTAACTCCTTATTTAAACTAAGATTGGAAAAGCGATACTGAAACCCATCATTGACCCCTTCCACCCATTGGATGCGACTGGTTGAACAAAAAACTGTCATAGTTTGCAACAGTTCAAATACAATTGTTCAAAAGAAATATAATTTAAGATGTTTACAAGTTTTAAGAATCTTTAAACCAATCTCTATCATTTGGATTTGCAATCACATTGACAAAAAGAAAAATTTTATGATGGTTGATTTGTTTAATCAGATCACGTATCATCAGACACACATGATTCTTATACTATGAGAAATCACTATTTTACACACATATAGATTTCAGTGTACAAGTATTTTACTTTCGTGTCCCTCTTCAAATTACTGTTATACATTTGAGAGGCAAACGCATGGGTTTTCTCTAGCTTTAAATTATTTAATTTAGCTTTTAAAGAAAGATTGATTTCTTAATTTTAATAAGAGCAATACTTTAAGTAATAGCATGTCTTCTAAACCTCTTATTACATTACGAATTCCGGCCAGAGTTCAGACAACATGAAACTCCCATTGAAACGTTCTTAATCACAGCAGAAGTCTCATGTATTCCAACTCAAGCAAAGCACATAGCCGTCTTTTTTTTCTTTCAACTGGCATGGATGAACATGCCATTTTGTGTAAAATGCGTATTCCAAATATAAGCATTTAAAAAATTCTTAATCCTGCTCATTAGAGATCGTACAACCTTTAGTGCAAAAGCTAAATATTTTAAGCAAATATCATCACAAATTTGACAATTATAACTGATATTCATACAGGTAAATCATCTCCAACAATAAGATGAAAGTCACATAAATTAGCTCGTTAGTAAATTCATTGTAACATTTCAATCTGATATTTCCTGAAAGTTAGCAGTTCGGTTTTAAATAATTTCAAAAAAATTAATGTGTAAATGTATAACAAAAGGTCGAATGTAAGAAATTAACAAAGCAATATTAAATAATATACAAAATTCTGAACTTTGTGGAATCGTTCACAAAGCGCAGTAAAATCCAAGCTGACTTTTAATTTTATCGCCAATTTACAGAACTATTGATGCTGTAGTATGGCACAGATTTTACCCTGTTACATTTTTATTTCTATTGGTCTCTGCTAGTTATTCGACCTGCCACATACTCTTGTTAACTGCCATCTATCGCCGCCCAAAGTACATTTTTTTTAAACAGTGCTTAATTTATCGACTTCCTAATACGTAGTAGAACGGAAATATTATTTAAGAATATTAAAGAACAGCCTCGTACTAAATTGTAATTTTGTTTGAAAAATTTGAAGCCGTTTTAAAAAATGCGTTAAGCGGTATTGTAAATTCGAAATGTGAACCTCTTTCCAAAGAAAACTATTGATTTTTTGAATAACTTCATATGACGTGATTTCAAGAACTTCCAGTCACAAATGTAATAGGGTTTACAAATCACTGGAAAATAACTATATTTCGGTAATTTTTGGAAAAAACAAATGAATACCGAAAAATTAATTCTCTGTCATCTATGTCGTCATGAAAAGTGAAATTAGCACTATCTATTGGAAATGTTTGAAGAAAAAATTTGCAGCCATTTTTTAGAAAATGGCGTATGAGCGTTGTTGAAAATGCGGAATTTTGAGCTTCTTTTCACACAAAATGGTTGAGTTTTCAGGATATTTTTTATGACATTGTTTAAATAATATGTACTCGTTAATACATTCAAAAGTAAAAATTGCCGCTAATGTAAATATAAATGACGTGGGACTCAAGTTTAAAAAACATTTTTGTATTTATTTTAAGGAATAGAGCAAAATGGCGTTTATGTCAACTTACAAAGTACTATGCCTACAAAAAGCTTAAAGAAAAATTAAAATCCCTTTTCGAGAAAATCTGTTTTGGGTCTTTGTTTAAAGTTGCACAAACTGCACGCAGTATTACGCGAAAACTACAACTATTTTCACAAAATTTACAATGGCCTTAATGAAAGAACTCACTGTGGAGAAAACATTTAGCGCTATCGTTGTTTATAGGACGAACCGACTGACGTTTTGCCATCAATCGACTGTTGGGTATCAAAGACCCACAAAAAATGGTGTCTTACTGCACTAATTGTTAGATTTTTTTATTTTTAGCATCTTTATCCACTTATTTTTTACCAGGGTCCTGTAAAAAGAGTATTTCTGCCGAGAATTCGCTGTTTTTTTCGTGCAGCATTACATAACTTTCTCTTGTTAAGAAGTTCCTACCTGAGCGCGAGAAAGTAAAAATCTGAAAAAAAGTAGAACATACAAGCATTAGTTCCAATTCTACTTCACTCGCCCTTCCTTCTAACTATAACGTATTACCTCTTGCAATATACCTCGTCTTGCAATATATTGTCACGCACACTGCACTTCAAAGGTCGCTGGATTTCACGAAATGTACGGGTAGTGCCGCCTGAATTTTACACTAGCGATATCTTTTGGTATGTTTCTATACTTCTGCGCTTCAGACTTCAGAGCGCGCGCTTCAAACTTCGCGGGTGCCCTCGCGCCCCTGATGAGAATGGGACTCATTTTTCTAGTGTTTAGGAGCTCTGGTGGTCACGAACTTGTTAATCAACTGGATTACAGAATTTTTATAACTCCCAATTCCCTAAGTCACCTAAGATTGGTTAACATTATCTAATCCGGAGTTCCTAAATTCTAGATTGGCAGCTCCCTACTACATAATACATTGTGTGTGGATTGGAAAGCAAATGAATCCAAATGTAAATAAAATCACAAATAGATAATCTGAATATGAAAAATACATATTAGTAGTGACTAAAAATACCCAAATATGGCGTTACATGACCGATACACACAGTAATCATTTAAAATATTTTAAATTATTTTTTCAGTACACGAAAACAACGTATTCATCAAGATAGTCTTGTTCTGTTTTGAAATTTCTGCTTGAGTGAGTATAACAAACTTATTTTCAAAATATTGATGCTACACATTCAGTCCATCGTTAACCTTGAAGTAGCCCAGGGGAAATTCTCACATCCTCTGCGTGGTATTCCCCGATGTTTATGACATGATGTGAGCACTTCTGTACTTTATCAGGAACACTAATTGAAGAAAAATGGGATCATGAACAACAGAGTGCTTTTCAACAGCGCCTGGGTCGATAAAGAGGCTATGGAAACAGCGGGTCTGTTGACAGGCTTTTGTCAAGAAGAGTTTCTCAGAATAAGAACTATCTGAGATTAAACCAGCACGTAAGCGTAAAAGGTGCACTGTTTTATCTGGAATTTTAATGTAATAAAACTGCGTATTTTCTATTATATAAAATAGATCGTACATTCTAATATGTATAATTGATCGTAATACGATAATCGTCCAAAAATCTAATATTATGTGCTTGTGTTTTAAATATAATTGTGTCAATAAAAAAGTATGTTTTTTTATATAACTGTTCATACATTTTGAAGATAATATGTTTTATGTTTAATTTCTGCGAAATTATGTTTTTTATGCTTTTAAAATTCACATTTTCTCAACCCGACTTCTCAACAGATTTCCGCTATTAGTAGAAACCGTTGTTGTTTAAAGTTAACCATAGTTGTTAGGCTTTTTGTGTCCTCTCCTCTAATTATTAATAATCTCGCACTTCTCTTTGTTTTTCAGTATTATATCCGTACATGAAGCATCGTCGAGATATTGACCCCATTAGTAAGGTATTTTACCTTCAAAATAAGTATCACATTTCAATAATTATTCCTACAAAACAATTTTGAACTATATAGATATTTTTGAGCTTCGTAGATTACAAAGTAAATAAATTATTTCAAGATATAGACTAAAGAAGCGTTATAAAATTCATGATTGAAATGATCGTATTACCATTGCATGGGAAACGGCTTCGTTTGAAAATAAATGTACAGATAAAAATTGAAATTCCTCTTTTTTTAGTATGTTAAGGTTATGTAATGGTTTCCGTCACGAGTTGTTTTTCAAGATCAATCAAGTCATTCTGGTTTCACAAGAATGAATTGTCAACTAGATTGTATAAGAGATCTTCCAGAAAATTTGTTAGGCCTACAAAGAAGAGAACTAAAAGATTACGAAAATATTTTATGAAACGTGAAAAATTAATGTTTAAAATGACTGTGAACTATTAATGACCGTAATTAATATGACAATATATTGTAATAGATCGAATTAAAGGGGAGGAGAACACGAAAAACTTGGGGGAAAATTATATTTTTTCAAAATTGTCGCCATTTTATTCTGTCAATCTGATATATAGTTTATGCGTGTTTTACTACGTGTTAATCCTTTAAAAAATATTTAATGGAACTGTGCAGTAGTTAGGGCATTTAAAGTGTTGGCTCAACCCTTGGAGGAATGTACAATGCGGGATTTTTTTTCAATATTTGGAAAATTTAAGACATAGATTGCAGTTCATGGCTGCACTGTTAGTTTACGTCTAGCATGTTTTATTTCTTTACTCCAAATAAAACCCATATTGTTGTAAATAAGAATAGAAGTAATTGAAGTGAATGAGAAGAGAAGTAAAGTATTGTTGTGTAAATAAAGCGCCTATCGTAGTGATGAAACAATTGGGAATGTCTGTTGGAAGAAATACCAAATTTACCCCCCAACGCATTACTAAATAAGGTGTGAAAAAAATTAAACGATCTCCTCAAACAAAAACAGAAGAAGAATCAGAGAGGTAAAAGATAAGTAAATAATGAGGAGGTTCCAGATCATTCAGAATATAGAGAAGCAATGCATTGTATGACTGAGTACACACAAAATGTAGCACCAAAACTTTGCAATTGTCTCAAATTCCTTTTTTTCACTTTAGTTATATTTATCCCTAATACACATAGTAGTACATGTTCAATTTTTTACAGCACTGCCTACAATGTTTATTAGTCATAATCAGCAACAAAACTACCAAAATGTGAGCCATTTATATTTTAAAGAAATCATGTTACAAAATTGCAATTTTTTCATAATTCAATAAAAAATCCTGTTTAAAAATGAATAATTGAATATCAGACTTTTGAACTGATTTACATCAACACAGATTTAAACGTTAAAACTAAAAAATGAACCCTGTAAGTAAAATAGTTTTTCGAGGTATGTGTTCCTAAAAATAATTACATGAATATGGGCAACATACGGATGTCCTTCTCCCCTCCCCTTCTTAGTTTATGCGTGTGTGTTTGTGTTTGTGTGTGTGCTTACTATGTACTACGTATATTTTGTCTCGGAATTCATTAACTGAAAAACATTATATAACTTAAATATTCCACATCGAAAAATGAATCAAGTGAACAATCTAGATGCCTTTGCGACGTTATAACTCAGGGGCGAATTTTAATGAGATGTCATTTTTTTCACTTCAGAACAATACCGTTTGGTATAGAAAATCATTTTATGTTATGAGAAAATGAAACAACCCATTTTCATATCACTTTTTGCATTTTTCGTCGATTTCGGCTAATAAGTCATTTTTTACCTTTTTATGTCATTTTCAATGCATTTTCTCTGATTTAATCGATTTTAATATCATTTGAACTGGACTTGCTTCAAATAACATTTACGAGAATTATATGTTCACCACAGAATTCTTGAGTAGTTTTTTCGATTTCTTCGCTCATATATTGTAATGTCAGTCGTGGGTAGTTTGTAACCTAAGGTTCCAGTGACACTTATCGATGTCGTTGTCAGTTTGGGCGATTGCGCGATAAAGGCAGAGGTTTTCTTTTGAAGAACAGTCCAAACCAAAAGCTTGAAAGCTCAGTTCTCTTAAACAAAACAAAGAAGCCTCGATTACTTCGGTAACATATCCAACAGCTTGAGTTGTTCGTCGGTAGTGGTTTTGATCAAATTTTATTTTGTTATTTTTCTTTGTTTTTAGGACATTTTAAAAACATTTTAATAGCATTTTATTGATCATTTTTAGCAATGTTTTAGGTAAGCAAAATCTTGCCTGTAGTTACTTCTGGATCAGAGTAGCAGGGTGTAGATATAATTATTTCGCTTTTTGTTTTTAGACCAATCTTTTTAAACGTCTTTTATTCTGGTCTTTTTAGTTTGTTTCCTATAACTTCGCTGTCAACGACAAATTAGTCAAATAATTTTACTTCTTCATAAAAATGAACACCTTTCAAATCAAATGTATTCTGATTTAAGTATTACTTCAATTGTTTTATATCTTTAAACATTGTTCATAAACACTTAAATAAAACCTTCGAAATAAAATTAAGAAGATCATCAATTTTTAACATGACATCTCAAAGTCCTGTAAAATGCCATATGAATTCCGTGAAAAAGCGTTCATCTCTTTCAATGTTGGTTCAGGTAAGGAGTTGTAGTGAATTGTAGTGGAAACTCCAGTGACTTAGGAGCGATTCTAAATTGCAAGTTGTGATTTACGAACAGTGGTTAGCGACCCACATCGCCGGCGACGTCCAGGAATTCTGTTTCAAATTCCCAGCATTTCCCCAACCGCACAAAATGCGTGCCTTCCGCGGAACAACACGAGGGCGCTGACAATTAGGGGGCGTCGTCTGAGCAGGCGCTGGCGCCAGTACTGCCCCGACACGTCGCCGGCGGCGGCGGCGGCGGCGGGCGGCTCTCTAATGATGCCTCGTGGCTACCCAGACGCGCCCAAGCGGCGGAGCCGGCGGTGGCGGTGGCGGCGACGGCGGCGACGGCGGCGGAGAAGATGATGAGGGACTATCGCCGCCGGCCGGAGAGGAAACGGAGGAGCGGAGATGAAGACGCAAGGCAAAGGTGAAGGAAAGGGAAAAGGGAGAGACGGAAAATAAATTGGAGGAAGCTCCAGAGGAGAGGGTAAATGATGACAAATAAATTCAAGAAGGGAAAGGTGGAGGCAGAAATCGAAAATAACTTGGGGTAGAGATGAAGGAGAGGGTGGAGAAAAGGTCGGACAGAATGTTAGTAGAGATGGTGGAGCAGTAAACGAATAAGGAACTGGAAAAGAAGGTGGAATAAACGGAAGGCGAAATGGGAGAAAGCAGAGAGTTAAAGAAGGGGAAGGCGAAAAAGGAAACGGGAAATACAAATAAAAGCATTGGAAGAACATGATGAAAATATTACAAAGCTGGAGATGGAGGAGGTGAAAAAGGATTCGACAGTTGAAAAACGGAAGATGATGTGAAGAATACCGATGGAAATAAAGGAAGAGGCGGGTCCTGTCAGCGAAGAACAAAAAGAGAAAAATAGAGCAAATGGTGTTGACTGTAGACAAAGTTGGTCAAGGAAAAGGCAGGTCATATTGCGCCAAATGCTCGAAAAGCCTGTTTCTGTGGATTAAATGACGAACGAGATGGGATGAAAGCGTAACGTGTGAAGTAATTGGCGAGAAGTGATAGTGGTGGAGCAGAAAAAAATGCCGGATGACACATCAGTTGATTGTTTAAATATTTTCCGTGCACGTCAACTGTTAGATTAGCTCGTAGTGTAGTGTTTCGTTCGAAGCTGGATGGCGACCTGCCCGTCGGGTTGCGGGAGATTTCCCTCTTCAGGTATCCCCCCGACATGCGACATGCTCTTGGCTGGTCTTCCAGGGAACAACGATGTGTCTTGTGTTAAGGCACTGCTCCGGCATTCACGAGGTATTGATCGGATAAACCCCTCAAAATGCCGATTAGAGCAGCCGGCCATTAGAATTCTCCTCCAGACAGCGGCTGAATTCCACCCACCTTTGTTGCTTGTGTCGGAAATCCTACCACTGCCGGGACTCGAACCCTAGGACATCTCGGCGAGAGCCTCTGCAGAGACAACGGGTTCCCTGGCATATCGGAAAGATGACACATCGGAAAGTGAAATGAAGTTCCGGGGGAAAGCAAATTATAAGACCGAGCGGTCGAGGTTGTAGCAGCGAAGGTCATTCAGTAGATACGGGGAAGGAGGAAAACAGCGGCGATGGTGGGGGATGAAGTATTTGTGGAGGCAGCTGAGGCGCCACGTGCGGAAGTGCCGTCGTTAGTGGAGACGGCCACACCTGGGGTGGCGCCCCGGAGGCGAAGAAGCCCCTGCCCGGAGGCGCTCCTCCCGCGCATTGTGACGGTGACGCCACTCGGCCCCTGCAACCTGCGGTGCTCCCTCGCGAACAACTACATCCAGAGATACGTTTCGGACTGGGCACGGTCGTCAAAATGAATGAAAAGAAATTATTGACGCCAAAATATACAGTCTACATCAAGAGACTACAATAAGAGTTTGCTGCGATATCGCCAACACGTTCCAAAACGTCTCCGTTCAAAATTAAAACAATGACAAATATAAAATAGTCCATTGATAAACATATTTAAAGTTATTTTTTGAAATAAATTAATTTGTAGTTAATGTTTCTTAAATGCTCAAAACGAACTGTTATTCCTGCACAGTACTTTCTTTCACTCTTGTAGCATAACACAACGAAGTTCCCTTTCATCGTGTCTTCTAAATTCAGGAAGCACTGAAGCCCATTAAGAGTAACTTTACAGTAATTATCGACGTGAAAAGTTTCCAGTTTTCTATTATCCCAATACAATAATTATTACCTTCTGAACTCCTCGAATAATGTTTCAACTCCGACTAAGTTTATTTCTTCAATCGCTTTTTTTCTAACATGAAATGATATCTTTTCGTATCAAATTAATGTTTTCACAATATTACGACGAGAAACCGGATAACTAGAGACCAGAACCAAATGCGTATTTTCCTCAGCGGTAGGCAGCCAAAGATCACCAGATGTGTTTTCGTAATTGTACTCACGTCCCCTGCTTTTCTCTCGGAGATCATCGGCTCGTCGAAAAGTACGCTGAATTGTCAATAAAATTATTTTGCCTACAAAGAAAGTGTATGCCAATTCACCTGCTCGCATTAAGACACAGCCACATGCCACATGAATCAGTGGTAAACGATCGGGCACGTGGGCGGACGCTTAGCTGTTCTATGATCAAACGTTTGATGTAATTTAAGGTGCAGAAAGGAACTTTGACATCACGGTTCATCGGTGCAAGGAAGTAATTAAAGAACCTTCTATTAAAAATAATATTGATTTGATTTGCACAATTTTTTCACATACCGCAGATTATTAACAATCTTGAATTTCATGATTTGTCGGTACATGGATCTATTCAGTTAATGCCAAAATCAGTTAAATGAATTCCGAATTTCCATATATATTTCTGCATAAGCGTTTGAAACTTTGAACACATTGTACAGAAATACCCTGGCTTCCAATCTTTGCGTCCAACTAATAATTTTATTAATGGCACGATTGAACTTTTTCCTGGGACAATACGCGCTAACAATAGAGTCAAAATTCAAACAAGTACTTATTTTAAGTATTATGTAAGCATATTTGCATACATTTTTGTTGCATTTAATCCAGTATACGATTAAGATTTACGAAATGCAATTTTTCCCTTGTTGATCATCTCGTTCCAGAAACAATTGCAATGACATTTTTATAATTAGCAATTTAATCCATAGTTATTGTTTATTTCGAAACAATCAGGCTTAAAATAAGCTGGCTTAAAACAAGCTGGCTTCAATGAAGTAACCTCCACTACTGTCCTTCCATCTGTAGAAAAAAAATCATGTTTATATCCATTGTAATGAATTGTTCTTAACTCAATTATTTACAATTAAAGAATTTGTCCTCACAAATTTTAAAACTGTTAGGCTTCTCCTCAGAATCTTTAATGCACTCCACCAGGCAATTTCCTAGATGATGAATCTTGCTAAATTATCAAGAAAAATTTTCATTTATTGAAAACTTTTAAATTTATATAGTAAACAATTACAAGAACGTGGGAGCTCAATTTTGTAATATATTCTCCAAATTTTGCCAAACAAGCTGATCACGTATCCCCGTATACAACTGATGGTATGCAAAAACTTCTATGGGATTATGATTGAAAGCACTATTTTCACCAAACTTAACTATTCATTTGTATAAAATTATGATCGTATATATGTGAATCGCATTCTCTAGAATGTGTTTTGCACACAAGAACTCTACATTTTGGATTGTGAGAAGAAATGGTCATGAAGTACGTACTCAGTATGAGCTGTAAGGCTCTGACTTGTGACGTTTGTTGTGTTTCAGTTGGTATTAATGAAGCTGCAGCGTCAACCAGTTTTAACTGTCACTCTCGTTCTTCACGGTCAAGGACGCCTTCACTTGACCAACATGTTCATTTCCAGTACTCATTTAGCATTTAACAACAGTTTGTAAACACTTAAATGCTTCACTTCTTGGGTCATCAATGTACCTAATGTTGTATAAAACAAAATGAAGTACGAGAAGACGAACTGATGAAGACCTTTGAACTTGAGTTCGAGGATAATACAAAATAGAATTAGTGATAAAAATTCGCCGAAATACACCACGCTGAATGAGTGAACAGAATGGCAATAGTTTACATGTCTTTGTAGATAATCTTGAGTCGGAATCCCTCCGACCGTAGTATGTATGTACTTTACGAGCTAAGGCCTACCAGCAGCATCCCCCCCTTGCAGCCATGGTTTAAGTGTGGTTAGCATAACCTTACGGTGTATTCTGATCTTCTCAACCAGAGAAGTAAGCTTCCTCATTGTCACACAGTAACAGATACTGGACTACTGCAAGGCAAGCGCACCAATAATTTTTACCCCGACTGGGAATCAAATCCGGGGTTTCGCCGCGCGAAGCGAGCACGCTGACCTACGAGCCTCAAAGGGGCCTCCAGCGGCAGTACATGTGCACAATAAAGTAGTCTCAAAATCTGTAAATAGCACCAATAAAGCCACTCTCTAGTTCATTTATATGCCAAATCAGTAAAAATATATTGCACGATATTTTGTTTATTGTACAATATACAAATGGAAATAACTACATTATTACAGCACGTCATTAGTCACACAACCATGATAATCTTGAGATTGAAAGTATCCGACATGAACTTTTCTTTTAAAAATTTCCTACGCAAATTTCCATCAAAAATACATTTTCTTAATACCTCGCCGATGTATCGACATAATACACGCAAACAGACTTCTAAACTTAGGGGCCCTAGGCAATTAAAGAATTGAGGTGCGGTTTTCAGGAATTGCTACCACAACACGAACGTTCTCGCAATATTTCTAACTTTTGCATTTATAGAAAATTCAAAGACTTCAACGAATAAGTGATCTGCGCCAATCTGTTAAGCATCCTTCGTTTCCATCCGTGGAAAAATTAAAGAAACTTGTGGAGCTAAAATAGCGCATATAATTCAATATTTGTAATAAATTATAAAAATGAATGAATGTTTAATCATTTGAAATTATTGCTTTTCCATTTCCTTTACATGAAGCTCCCGGAACATTTTCACAACACAAAAATAGCTCAAAAGTTTTTGATTAACTTTTATTGTTCGATAGTATGAAGGACATTTATGCGAATGGTGCAGATCCCATTTTCGCTGAAACCCTAGATTTTACATAGTTGCAAAAATTCAAAACTTTTCTATATTCCAACTTCTATTCAGCGAAATTTTTATTTGTATTATATCCATCAAATATCAACATTGATGAGAATGTAGTTAATATCAAAGGTAAGATTTTCTTGAAGTGAGGAGCGTGTTCTCTTCATTGCTCCCATCTCGCCGACGGTGTTGCACGGTGTTGCCTGATCCTCTAAAAAGTGCTGGAACGTCTGCCTTCGGGATAAAAAGAAATGTTTTTTTGCTGAGTTGCAAAGAGAGATTTTGCAGAGAGACATACAAATTTCTGAACAATAAATATTGTAATGTACTGTAACCATATGTCTAAACATTTCCAAATATAAAATGATACCAAAAATATGTCTGACACAAAGAAATGTAATTTCCTTAAAAACATCTGATATTTCAAACAAATCATCAGACAATAAACCCCTTATTGGCGAATGTATAAAACCTGCAATGACAACAGTCATTCAATTAGAGTGGATGAACATGTGAATTATTTAAAACACGTATTTCATGTACAAGTATTTAAATACTGGCCAAACGTACTCATTTGTAGGTCAACATTTAGTGCAAAACTAAATATTTTCAAGTAAATATTAACACAAATTTTACAATTATAACTGATTTTCGTACATGTAAATCATGTCCCAACAATAAAACGCAAATCACGAAAATGAGCTTCCGAGACATTGTTTCTTTCTTTATTTGTTGCGTCTGAATGGACACAACGCGGCTCCATGGACCGGGGTTGCGCGTTGTCAAGAGGAGCGCCAGGTAGCGTACGCGCCCCCTACTGTGTGCTCCTGCGTTACTGCGCAGCGACCAGAATTGGGAAGGAATTAGAAAGAGGTAGTGTATTGAACATTTCACAGGGTTCAACTAGCCCCCGTGATGCATGCAAACGCGTTTTGTCGTAACAACTTCTACATGAGGTTCTACAGGGATTCTACGGGAATCGAACCTGGAACCTCACTATTAAAAGGCAAGCAACTTCGCCACTGAGCTACGGGAGCATTGCCGGCGAGTCCTTGTAGTATTCCAATCTGATATTAGCAGTATTTCAAAAAGGAGATATGTCTGAATATCTGAAAGATTAATGTGTAAATGTATAACAAAAGTCGAATGTAAGGAACGAACAAAGCTATATAAAATATACAAATACGTTGAAATAAACATCAACACGTTGAGAATATAAATTGTAGAATTAAGTGAAGTAAAAGAGCGAGAAAGCAAAAATAGAATTACTATTGACATTTTCAATAAGACATTATAATAAACAATTAATTAATTCTTTTTCGTTTCATTCATTCAATTTTTCTCATGGCACGTCGTTGGTGTGAAACCTGTATATATTTCATTAATTTCAACCATAAATAACGATAAAACTACTCGTGACATTTTTTGAAGAGCTTATTTTGTACAACAGACTTTGTGTGAAGTGAAAATTTCTATCTTTAATTTTGTAGTTTTTTCTTTTCTTCTTTTTGTAAATTTCAATCGTACAATACCCATAAACTTCTCGTTTTTCAAAAAAATTGTACATAACTTTTTTTAAAGAGCTAATGTTCTACACCTGACTTTGTCTGGGAAAAATTTCTCTATTTCCAATTTTGAAGTTTAATTTTCTTTCTAATTTTCAAAAACTCGGGGAATTAACGAAAATGAGACCTTCTTCATTCTCTCAAACTCTTTTGCACTATTCAACAACAAAATTAAATCACAAAATTTTGAGCAATTTTTTTATTTTAAATTTTGAAAATGTTCCAGGGACTTCATGTAAAGTACCCCCAAAATTGAAATGTCTGTTTCCAATTCCAGGGTCCGCGACATCAGCTAGAATGGGGGATATCAATTTTGGAGCAAATCAGCAGAACGTGCGTGTTTTTGCGCTAGGGTTGTGCAACGACGGATGAGCAGAGACGCTTTGCTGTCAATCGATTTCACGTTATGAAGAACCCACAATACACGGATTCTGGCTACACCACGTGTTAGAGGATTTTTTCTTTCTGTATTTACCAACTGGATTTATCTACTTCTTTCTTACCAGTGCCCGACGATAAGAGTTTTTGTGACGAAAATTCGCTGTTTTCCGGCGCACGATTACAATACTTTCTCCTCTTATGGTAGTAAATGTGAGAAAGTAAAATATTATATATTCAATATCGTTGTATGAAAACGCCAAAACAATTTTGAATTTTAATCGATTTTTGGGTATAAGGGCCTCCAAAACATGGATTGTGACTGCCTTGAACTGTTTGAAGAATTAATTTATTATAATTTACTATAATTTTGAAGAACTACCTTGACTTGTTTTTGAAGAAGTAATTTACTATAAGAATAGGATTTATCCACTTTTGTTACCAGGGACCGGCAATAAGAGTTTTTCTGTTGAAAATTTCCGTTTTCCTACGCACGATTATAATACTTTCTCTTCTAATGAATATAAGGCGATAAAGTAAAAGATGATTCATGGAGAACAGCGTTAGCCCGTTGAGAAAGCGGCACTTGAGATGAAATTGGTTTTCTTTTGTTTGTTTTTTCTTAAAGTATACTAATCACTTGTTTGTTTAAAACGTTAGGTTAAGTTCAGATGTAGTTGATGTGGTCAGACGATAGATTTTTATTTTCTTGCCGTAATCACACTGTTTTGTCTGTTCATTTAATTAACGTCTCACTTTTAACATTAAACACAGAAGAGCCACCAAATCTGGTGCACCTGCCTAATATCGTGTAGGGCCTCCGCGAGCCCGCAGAAGTGCTGCAACACGACGTGGCACGGACTCGAGCAATGCCTTAAGTAGTCCTGGAGGTAATTGACACCATGAAGCCTGCAGGACTGTCCAAAAACTCCTAAGAGTTCGAGGGGGTGGAAATCTCTTCTAAACAGCACGTTGCAAGGCACCTCAGATATTCTCTCTAATGTTCATGACTGGGGATTTTGGTGGCCAGTGGAACTGTTTAAATTCATAAGAGTGTTCCTGGAGCCCCTCTGTAACAATTCTGGATCTGTGGGCTGTCACATTGTCCTGCTGGAATTGCAAAAGTTCGTCATGGACATGAATAGATGCTTACGTACGTGTCACCTGTCAGAGTAGTATCTAAAGGTATCAGGGGTCCCATATCACTCTAACTGCATCACTCCAACTGCACACGCCCCATATCAACAGAGAGCCTCCACCGCCTTGAACAGTCCCCTGTTGACATGCAGGGTCCATGGATTCATGAGGTTCTCGCCATAATCGTACGCGTCCATCTGCTAGAAATAATGTAAAACGATACTCGTCAGAGCAGGCTACGTGTTTTCCGTCAACAGTCGAATGTCAATGCTGACGGGCCCAGGGGAGGAGGAAAGTTTTGTGTCGTGCAGTCATCAAAGGCACCTGAGTGGGCCTTTGGCTCAGAAACCCCATATCGATAATGTCCTGTTGAATGGTTCGCACGCTGACACTTGTTCATGGCCCAGTATCAAAATCTACAACAATTTGCCGCAACATTGCACTAATCTCACGTGTAATGATTCTCTTCAGTCGGCGTCGGTCCCGTTCTTGCTCGATCTTCTTGCGGCCACAGCGATGCTGGAGGTTTGATGTTTTACCGGATTCCCGATATTCACGGTACACTCGTGAAATGGTCGTAGTTAAAAATCCAAATTTCATCGCGACCTCGGAGATACTATGCCACATCTCTCTTGCGCCGACTATCACACCACGTTCAAACTCACTTAAATCGTGATAGCCTGCCAATGTAACAGCAGTCACCGATATAACAACTGTTAGACTTTGGTTGCTTTATATAGTCGTTGCCGACAGAAGTGTCGTATTCTGATTGGTTCCGGATTTATATTTCAATATGCATGCCTTTACCAGTTTTTCTGGCTCTTTAGTGTATAATACTAAAATGGAACATTTGGAACCCTCTGTGTGCTAAGTAATCGCTATTACTATTGACTGTCTAAAAAATGTTATCTACTTGAAGGCTTACATAACGTCACGTTACGTTATGTAGTTACACAATACGTTATGTTACGTTACGTAGTTAACTTTACGTTAAGATAGCTGAGGCGAAGGCTCGCTGGTCCGGGCGTGCACACCGCTGCTCTTCATTACGCGCTGGCAGGCCTGGAGGCGTCCGGCAGCCAGACTAGCAAACTAATGGGAACAGGCGCTGAGAGTAAAAACCACGGCTGTGCAGGGGAGATGCGGGGCCTGGCCTGGCGTCGACAGCGAGATTCGCGCGTCACTCACTACGCGCCGGCGCCATGGTAGAGCGCCGCAAGCTGCTGCCGCCGTTGTTGCTTCGTACAGCGCTCCTGCAGTGCCCCTCAAATCACACCAATATGTAACCTCAATATCTGTGCACGTCTTCTAGAGTTGAGGGAAATATAGTTTTTCAAATGGTCGATCTCCACGTTGTCGCAGCAGGAAGTATATTCCTTTACGAAGGTCATGATGAAGGATAAGAGCCCAAATCTATACCTGATTTGCACATGAAAATAGATTTTATTACATCGAAGTGAATATTTTGTTAACAATTCTTGCCCAAAACACTTATTTCTTTTTGTTTTGAGAATTCAACTTGTATATGGTTTAGGGTAGGTCCTAGAACTTAAAAAACGTGAACAGAATACACTTTTCTTCGTAGTACGTCACACGCAGTTTTTAACTGTTTTTGACGTACAATAAAAACCAATAAAAAAATAGTACGATATAACCAATACGATTTCAATGGTCGTTTCCTCTCTACTTACTTACTTACAATTACATGCACTGAACTATCAAACATGTCGGGAAGTTAATGCGTGTTTGGGCTGGGGCGGTACCCCACACGATTAAAAATATAGAGGGATTAATACCCTGCAATACGACGTACAGGTCGGCGCCATATCTCTCAGTCCAGCAAGGCTGGAATACCGCCATCTCCACGCATCTAAACCTTGACTACAATAGCGAGTGTAATGACAATCAATTAATCGTGTCTTTTTTCTTATCCATCTTTTCTTCCTCTTCTTCTCTTCAACGTCTTAGCTGAAGTCCTAGCTAACGTTCACCTGGCATAACTTCAAAATGAACACTAAGAGACAATTGCAACCCCGACGCGTGTAATGGTAAACGTTCATGTTGTTATCTAATAAAATAATTGACAATTTCAACTTCTAGTTTTATTACCGACATGTTTAGAATAATTGATGACGGGTCCAGGATGTATCATGGCTTTATACACTAAAAGTGAGAATGGACACATACATGTTTCGTTAAGTGATTACAGAACATCTCCTTTCCTTCTCCTCTTCTCTCTTCATCTTTTTTTCTTTCTCTTCTCCTTTGTTCTATTTATTCCTCTTTCTTCTGTTCCTCTTCTTTTTCTCTTTCTCAGTTTCTTGTTTTTCTTCTATTTTTATCTTCATCTATTTTCTCTCTCCTTCATCTTCTTTTTCGTTTTCCTTTTTTTACTTCTTCGTCGCTGTCTTCTTTCCTGTTTTCTTTTTCTCTTTTTTGTTATTGTACTTTTTAAATCCTCTTCCCATTCCTTCTTTCCTTCCAGAGCTTTTCATTTAATATTAACGTCCTCACGATTGCAGGGATCGCTGCAGCACGAAAGGTGTAACGTAACAAACAAAAAGCGGAATGACATACGAAAGTGATTTGCGATACTTAGAAAAATTTATTTACCAAAAATATTGGAATTATTCATTCATTTATATGTTAAGAAGTACGCTTTTTATCGTATCATGAACTACACTTTGCACTATTAGATCTGAACACTTACAGAAATATTTTAAATATTTTTGAGTTGAAATCATTTGAAATGTGTGCCCCGTAAAATTAAAATAAAAATGAAAAAAGCTTTCAAATTTTCTGAGACTGAAGTTGACATAGATCGAAACTGGAATAAATTTGCTTAGTGCGTATGTGTGTGTTGTGACATGTGTTACAAAAGTAGAATTTTTATACTTTCTCTTTTTCAGTATCACGAATAGTTTTTTTTCGTCAAAATCTTGCAAGTAATATTTTGCTCGATTATAATAATTTTTTTTGTTGAAGATGGAAAGTGAAAGCGTGTTATATGAGAAACTGAACATTATTTGTATATAAAAGTAATTCAAAGCTCCAAAAATGATTATATGAAAATTATAAACCCTATATCAAAAATACACTGATATTTCATCCGCTTGTGTAATATTCCATTTCAGGGATATTCATTTTAAAATGCTGTTTTTAAGATATGTTGTCTTTAGCGTCATATTTATGCTTATCATTATTTACTTACACGGGCCTGGAATCCACTGCCACTCCCATGCGTCAAGTGTGGTTGAAAATGAGACCTTTTTGTTCAATTACATTTATAGTCCTATCTCACAAATGTATCTCTCTTTACATTTTTAAATTTAAGTATTTTATTAAGTATATTATTATTTAAGTATTTACCTATTGTAAAAGCTTTTCTTGAGCTCTTCTTTATTTTGTATGTTCTTTATTTATTGTTTTAGTCGCCACCTTTCGACGCATTTGGGCCCAGTGTGCTGCCGCTGGGAAATCCCGCTGGGGATCGCGACCTCCGCGGCGGGGCGTTCCCTGATACGCAAATCCCGTGATCCGCGAACGTTCTCTACACAAGCCGCAAGCGCGGCGCTTCGCATGGGGGCGTAGCCGAAGTGATACCAACTGTATGTCCTCAACGCTTCAGTGGGGAGGGCGCTCCTGAGCGCACGTCACCAAGTCAGTACAAAGGGCATTGTCTGTAATTTCTCACTGCCTCAAAACAAAGTTCGGGCGTTCCCTTTCTACTGTCTTTAGCATCATTCTGAACTGGTTACATTTTTCTAATATTTTCTCTCTGAATACCTCTAAAAAATTAAAAACTATGATAAAAGCGAAAGAAATCTCTTGGTTTCGTTTCTTCTGCAATCTACCTCCCAGCAAAACGTTGCAATTTGATTTTTTGTTCCGGATAATCAACGAAATGGTACTTTATGAGCAACCAATATGTGAAATGCAATGTATAATTTCTTTCCATCTTCTTTCCAAAAGATTTTTGCATCTTGTAGAAGTGCTCGTCTGACAAATATCCTTATTTTTTCACTTCCTTTAAGTATGTTTAAAACCTTGAAAGGATGAATACGCCATTATTTGTGCAGATGACGTTAGTTCTCCTCAGGTTAGCCCGATTACTTGTTTCCTCTGCATGGTGTGTTTTTTGCTTAATAATGTTGAACTTTTATATTCTTTCTTCTCCAACAATGTCGCAGAATTTTTCAAATGCCAATGATTTGTTCTGTGTATTGTGGTTACAATGTTTTCATTATCTACATTTGATGCGATGTCATTGTACATTCCGCCCGCGACATTTCAGTGAAATCAATGCGCTCAGGGCTCTAAAACCATTTTGTAAAGTTTCTGACTTTATTGCGTGCACTACCTTCTCTATCACCGGAGCGAAGACTTTTTCTAGAGAGAACCTCAGAAGGTTGTTCTCGACGCCATGTTAGCACTCCTTCACGTATTTGTACCACTTCTTCACTCCTTTCTTTCACGTATTTGTATTTCAGAACAGAGCTCACTCGTCTGAAAAGTAAAGTGGCTTTTGTGACCATCCACGAAAAGAAGAGAGATATTTTTTAGTAAAAAACAGTTCAAACCCAAAGTTTGCAAACTGAGTTCAATTGGACGAAGAGAAGAATCATACACCAGAAATATTTTCAACATATTAAATTGTTCACTGTGAGTACTTCTTTCTCTTCAGAGCGTCTTCATATCTCAAAATCAGACTAATGATCAGATTAATCTAAGAAATTTATTGAGACAGTAATGGGCGTATTCAAATTTCAGTGAAAGGCAAACAGGGTTCGAAAATTCAATATTAACATTACAGCTACATATGCTGCAACATTGCAAGGAAACTGCACACTCTAATCTTGTCTCACCGAGAATCGAACTCGGGGCCGCGTAATGGAAAGCGAGCTCGCTGACCAAGCTTGTATAGTTATTCGTAGAAATATAGACTGAGGTTCATGCGGCATATAAGCTTCATGATTTGAACATTTAAAAGGCAGAGATGAATGAAAAACGATTAATCTAATATTCTTGTAAATTATTGTATTCAATTATTGTTATAACACATCGTTGTAAGAATGTGTGAATAAATCGAAACTCTTAAGCCAATCTAACGTCGTAATAATAATTACGTATCTACAAGACTTTCGTAATAATAAATACATTACTGTTGGACAGAAAGACGATGTTGTGGATAGCGTAGAAGTGAATCCTCAAGTTACGACATCACGTTAAAATTTACGCGATTGTGACTGGGAAAATGACAAATATGTCGGGAGGAAGCCTGCGACCAACACGTCATTTCTTTGTCATGTTCGTAGCCATTGTAGGGTTCAGCCTTATTAGTATCTTTGTTATCTTGGATGAATCAATTAAAATAGGTTTTGAGTATACTTTCAAAACGATTCAAGGAAGCATTATTTATTTGGGGACTTTTTTTTCATTTTCGACGTCTAATATCTTAAGTCGTATTTTTCCCAAACCAATATTGATATCATTTGTAATTTTTATTGGGAAAAATTTTACTATTACTATTAAAAAATACTATTAATTAAAATTTAATAGTAAATATTAATTAATGGTATTTTCTTCAAGAGGTTTTTGCCCACGATTATGCTCACTGTATCACATAAAAATATCATGATCAAAAAGCATTTCTTATTTGAGAAATCAAACGTCTGCCCTTGTAGCTGGAACGTTGATAATTTTACCTTAAAACCAAACAAATAGTCAATTTACAAATGTCTATAACCCCGTGAGTGTTTATTTAAAATAATTTAGTTTATAATACATTAAAGCTCGAAATCACTACTTCAAGAATACTGCTTAGAACATTCAACCGCTTCATTGCAGACAGCAAACATTTGAAACTCTCTCAAGCTGGATAGCTACCCACAGCGGACCACAACAATCTACCTGCCGTTATTTAATACTAATTTTCATAATTTTAATTTTATTACGCCAGTCGTCTGAAAAATCGACGATCAGCTAGCTTCAGATTGAAGCTAGCTAGCCACGTAAGAAGATATAGCAAAAATATGAGAAAAATCTAACAAGAGTGTAGAAATAAATTACCAATTAAATACTCAATTTTAACATCATTATAACAATTACACAAATTCACACAGCGCTTTGCAGCAAAAAATCGCCGAATCCGAGTAGTGTGGATGCGTTGCTTGTGTGACGTCATGGATACTCACAGCGACCACAGACACAGAGCTTTCGTATAACAAATATATTTATTTAACAAGAAAACAAAACAAATATATACACTTCAATAATCTACTTACACCCTAGCTCTGATAGCCCTACTATCCCCTGATCGCGGAGCGATCCAAACCAATTGAAGATGATTTTGATTGTGGCATTCGCCACTCCTACTTTTGAAGCGCGCACAAAGCCTAGCTTCCGTGACCGGATGTCACGCTGGGACACAAAGTCCGTCTGGCGCACCCAACGGCTGTTTGCCTCGAACGCAGGAGCGATCTTATCCGATTGAGAATCGGCGTGAATCGTGGCACTCAACCACTCTTCACCTCGGAGCACGCACACAGCATCGCTCCCCCGTGACCGCAGTCACCAGGGACATAAAGTCCGCAGCTTCGTCAACTAGTGACTCCAGCCTCGCGAGCCTGGCTCGCATATGCACACGTCGTGGCCCAAGTTTTGTGCACACGCACGAGGTTCTCCGCTTACTCCAGAACCCACCCACTGGCTCTGTACAACTCTGTTATATAGGCGAGGCCCACGTGAACCTTCCTACGTCACGCCACCCCCTCGCTTGTTAAAGTGAAAATCTTCTATAAGCCGGAAACTCCCAAAGCCTTGTGTCTCCCGTTTTCCGCGTTTCTTCCCTTTACGGAAAAAACCCTACTTCCTGTGGCTAGGCTATTCCTCTCCCAAGCGTCCCCAAATAGATGCCATGAGGCACGCTGGCTAATACGTTACACTGCTAATTGGCCGAGTGAACATTCGGTGCTCGCCTACCATCGCAAGTCGTTCTTTTGAACGCAACAAAGGCAGCAAAAGATTCGCTAAATGAATGTGTATATATATATATATATATATATATATATATATATATATATATATATATATATATTAGCCTTTGCAGCAAAGGAAATTGGCTCTATCACGAGAGTGAAGAGCGTCATGTACATTCGCCCGTGGGGATGTGGGGATGGTTATTTGTCTCTTGTCTTTCATGTATGTGCGTTTTCGCGGAAGACATTGTGAACCTGTAAGTGTGTCTATTGCAAAATGGTTAATATATCTCCCCATTAGGAACATAATAGGACATAAGGGGCCGATTAGACGATATCGCCATTGCCCGAATTTTTTGAAACTCATAGGGAGTCATTCTGTTATGAAATCAATATGCATTTACGACACTAGCGTGTACAAAGACGCGTTGAATCTATAATATCGTATTAATTTGTATCACTAATTTCTCTAGCGGTATTCAAATACCGCTAGATATTTCGCTGTTGTTGATAAATCGTTTCGGACGGAGGGAGGAATAAGTAAAATCAAAATTTAAATTTACAATTGATATTTTATTACCATACAGGGTATGAGTATTATAAAACAAGGTATAAGTGTTACAAAACATTAACATTAATAGACGAAAAAGCAGTCTGAATTCTAAATACAATTATTTGGTACAAACGGGACAATCGAATATTTTTTTGGCAAAATTTGTATTTATCTAAACTTTCTAAACTAGTGCAGCAGAAGTGATACGTTATTTTGTTACAATAAAACTGGAGAGGACTATTATTGTATAACAAAATATGACAATTGAAAAATGGATGGGGATAACTCAAACAGAAAAATATAATAACAGAATACAAGTTATGCTTTGAAAGAAAATAAAGGAAGATAATAAATATAGATATCCTTTATTTTAAAATGTTTTGGTGCAATTATTCAGTTATTCATTTCTGTTCAATTTATTTTAATTATGTATTATATTATATTATACTACACATAAACAATCTCTTGATTAATTATATGGTCGAACGCGCGCTTTTGAAGTTGCCGCCGGAAAGTGGTTCCGGCACCGCACAAGAAAGGGTGCCGATTACTGACGCCGCGGAACCGTCACGCTCGGCCAAGCCCCGGAGAACCCACCCTTATCGGGCAGCTGGCCGGCGGACCTTCAGCCCGGGCGGACTATAAGAGCGGTGCCCGGCGAGTGGTAGCCAGTGTGAAGTGTGTATAGCGTTAAGCGAAGTGTATTACAGAACGGCTACGAAATCGGACTCTTCCTCCAGCGAAACAGTGAACATCGCAAAGACCACGGCATATCTCCCGGAATATGGTTCGATCTGGCATGTATTGGTGAATCTCTTGTTGGCTTGTGATAATAAAAATAATTTTAGAAATTGCTGTACTTTTTTTGGGGGGGATATAACAATAGGGCAAGAATTTTGATGATTTTCCATGTCATAAAAAAAAAACTTCTGCCTTGTATTTGATATATTTCATGATGCTTTTGAAATGTATTTGTTTTGGGATATTTTGACACTATTAGATCGAACACTATTATTGACTATTTCATTCTTCAATTTTGACGGACAAAAAATTGAGAAAAAGATGGTTTCGTAATTACACCACGGAATTACACAATCGGATTTAGATACAGGTCTCAATAATTATTCACGTTTAAAAAAATCTTGACCCTCCCTTGCAGAAAATGTCCAATCTGCGCCCTGACAATATTTCGACATTGTTTTGTGCGCCCACACTTGGCCTGAAGGGATTTTCCGGAAGTTCGCTTCTCTAGTACTCGTCAATTCAGAATTTGAAGCGAAGTGAATTTTCCTTTCCCTTCATCCCGTAATTCTGAGTGCAATATTTTCAAAACTGCAATTGTACATAGAATGCCAAACAAGTTCTCCTTCGCATCAAAGGCTAAATCAGCAGATTTAGCCTTTAACGCTTACACACTGCTTATGGGTTCCATACAGGTACTTCAGATGATACCATTTCCCTATAGAATATGGCGCCGAGTTTGCGAGATATGGGCCTACCTAATATTGTCAAGCAGGTACTGAACAATACTAGATTTTTTTTTCAGTATTTCAAACCGTGATTGACAATTCCATCTCAATAAATGTCTACGCCTAATTAAGATACTATATTAGAGAAAAAAAAACTTTCGTCATTGTTCCGGATGCGAAAATATTCAGGAAGTTAAAATTTAGTACTCTAGAAAACATGCATAAGAATTCTTAAGTTTTGGGTTGGATCACAAAATTCAGCTTAATTTGTCAATCGCCCTCCTATGTGCAAACGCATGCAAATGTCTTTCATTGCCACAACAAAATAGAATTAACTATCGCATGTAAACTTTAAGCTATCGATTAGACAGACATTCCAATAATGCAGTACATTTACGGAGGAATTACATTCACGAAATATTGACCGATATACCTGAGTGAAATGAAATTTTTCTGACCCTCTTGGAAACAAAAACTTTTCAGACAAATCTCAGTTATTGTCACATAGATGGCAGTGTCAGAAAGAGCTATGGCTATTAAGTATCTAACGATTAATTTATTTATTAAAATTAATTTATTATATCTGTCGTTATTTAAACCTTAATTAACACTCCATGACTAAATCGTACCATGGCCATGATTGTACCAAGGCCAAACATCATCTTTTGAATGAAGTAACATAAAAAGAAGTTGAAAGGGAGTTAGCGAATATATGATTTTTGATTTCCATGTAGATGTTTCAAAAATGAATTTATCTTCAAAGTGATAGTAAATTGGGAAAATATTTGTGCGTGATAGGTGTACTTTTATTTAAATTGTGTTATATTTTCAAGATAAAGCATTTACTGATACTGATTTTAATACATTGAACTTTCACACACGTCCTTCCTACAACAGAAAAAACTGCACTTTTGAGTTGAAATGTAGAAGAAACATTTTTATTCAAAGTACTCTCGAGAGGGCAAAGAAATGCAAATTTAGAAACGGAGGAAGTGGTCGAAGTTCAATTTGTGATAAACGAGGTTAACAATCTTTGAAAGTGATAGAGTAAGATTTTGGAACATAAAGTGCATGAGGAATTTTACGCTAGACCAGGTATGAAAAATGTGGCATTGGGTTAAAGTGAGCAAATGTCCTGGGTGCTGCTCTTACCCACTGTTCATCGAAAACAAGATTGCGTAGAGGTTACCTTAAGATATTTACATATTTTTTTTTACGAAATTTTATTATTGTCGGCTAAACTTGAAATCACTTCTAAATTTCGGTGACAAGAAGACAGTCAAAGCACAAGCATTCACGTAGATATTAGGTGTCTACGAAGGGTCCCTCGCTTCTCTATTCATTCTGTTCTTCATTGGATATGATGTATTCTGTGAAGAATAAATTTGATGTCAAGTAATCAATACAGCACGAAAGTAAATTATGAAATATTACAGTTTAATTTACTACTGTGTTACTAAAATTGAAATGAAGAAATGATGAAATACCATTTCAATAAATAGCAAAGATCAAATAAAAATGAAGTGCCTTGCGGCATGCGAGAAGTTGAGATGTATGATCGTTTACTAGGGAGCGAATGTTCATTCGTGTACACAGTGATAAAAAATTATATTATACATATATATTACACTAGTGGTGCAATACAATGGCACAGACTTTCCCGTATTAGTTTCTTTCTGTGATCTCGGCTAGCAATTCGCCTGTTGCCTCTCACATTTTTTTTTTAATTTTCTTAATTTTTCGGATTACTAACAATGGAAAGGAAATATTATTTTAATAATATTAAAGAACGGTAAAATCGCGTCCTAAATGGTAACTTTCTTTGAAAAATTTGGAGACGTTTTTAAGAAAATGGCGCTTTTCACAGAAACGTTTTGAGTTTTCGAAAACCTTCATTAGAAGTCATTTGAAGCATATTAACTCACAAACATGATCGTGTTTACAAATTACTGGAAATGTTCATATTAACGGTGTGAGAAATATTTAAAAAATACATTTGTGTAATTTTTTCAAAAACAATAAATACCCCTAAATGAAATTTACGTCATATTAAAGAGCGCAATTAGCACTATACGTTCGAAAAATTTGAAGAAAAAGTTAGAGCCGTTTTTGAGAAAATGGTGTTTGACTGTTTCTGAAATTGCGAAATTTTGAGTTAGTTTTCACAGAAAACTGTTTTTGCTTGAGTTTTCGAGAAGATTTATGTGATTATTTAAATCGCGTGCATTCATAAATATAATAATGTAAGCAAATAGCTGCTAATGTAAATATGAACGACGTGAAATACAAGTAAAAAAATACATTTTTGTTATTTATGAAAATACAAAAGAATACACCAATATGGAATTTATGTTATCTCACAGAGTGCATTTAGAACAATCCCGACCACAAGTTTTAAAAAATTAGAGCGGTTTTTGAGATAATGTTTTAGTAATTTTTGAAAATTGCATGCAATATTGCTCGAAAACTACTAAAATTTTAAAAAAATGTACATGACCTTAATCAAAGAACAAGTGATGCACAACACATTTTATTTGAAGAAAAGATCTCAATTTTTAATTTTGTTTTTGAAAGACTCTGACGAAAATTCAAACATTTTAAATTTTCGAAAATTCAGGGATAACCGTGATAATCGGACCTTCGCCACATTTATATGTGAATTTTACTATTTTTCCTTGCAAAAAATTAAAAAGAAAAAAATTGGAGCTATTTTTGAGAAAATTTTGTAAATGTCCCAGGGACTTCATGTAAAGTACCTTCCAAAACTAATGAAGGATTTTCAAAATCGCAGAGGTTCGACTCAGGCCAAATGGACTGATGCTTATTCTATTTGGAAATAGGCATACGCATGGTTTAGGCGCTAGTGTTGTTCACATACACCAGGCAGTCGGACGGACGGGCGGACGGACGGATTTTGTAAAAAAAACGCTTTTTCGGTGTCAGGGGACCCCAAAACGTGTATATCCGTTGAAATCTCGATGTCGATTTTCCGCAGCATTACATAACTTTTCCTAAATACGAAAATTCTTTTCCTATACGCGTAAATTACTCCATATATACATACGTATTCGGGAGAGTAAAATGAGAAAGAAGGTAAATTCAGATTATTTTAAAACAATAGACCATGACGTGAAGTTTCATATTTCTCAGTTTGCACTTCCTTACACTCTGTTCAGTACCTTACTCTGAGTAAAATTATAATTGTACATCAATTAATTGGTAATTAATGGGAAGTACGAAGTACACGTTTTCCCGCTGTATTCTTTAATTCGAAATGAAGAGACAGTAAAATAGCAAGTGAGGAGTGCGATGCAGTAAAATACAGTAAAAGCAAAAAGGCGCCTTGTCGGAGGAGCTGCGTCGTCCTTCACTCGGGAGGGATCTCGTCTTCCATGCGGACGAGTTGCACGTTACGCGCCGTCTGGCTGCTGGGTTTGGCGCGGGTGCGCGCGTACAGCTTGGCTCGTACGTCCAGACACGCCAAGTCCAGATTCATGGCGTGTTGCTTGCTGGCGATCTCGCGATCCAGGTTCACCATAAGGTTCTCCAGCCCGTTGTACGTCGCCCTGAGGAACAAAGGAAAGGTCCACTGTTAGTGCGCGATCGAGAAGTATTCGTATGGTGGCGGGACAGTGGGAAGCAATCGTTGCAACACGTTCTCCTGGTTCTGGAAAAATGCAACCAACGAGGGAAGGAATCCGACCACCGCCGGTGCTGCGAAAGTAAAGGCAACTCGAATGGCTCGAGGAGAACTAAAGGCACGTTGTTTGGATCAGTGGTTTCCCTGATCACTTCCGGGCGATTGGCTGAGCAGCATAACTTACACAGTCTGCGCGCGATCGTCCCTTCTTATTCCCTTCCTTCATCATATTCATTCCATAATCTACAAGCCCACTTGACAGAGTAAGTGCCGTCCTAACGGGCATAAGCAGGCGAGAAGGCCTTGTTGACCCTGCAACTATGCAGTAGTAACGCTAGAAAATAGGAAACAACTAGCAGGAAGTCGAACTCTTGTATGATAAAATCATAACTGTTTGGTGAGTATATGTTGTACATAATAATTGAGATTGGTGAGAGGATCGTGAAAGCATTTGCTTCAATATTTGATTACAAGTTCGATTCTTCATATGTGGTCTTTAATATATATAAAAGCATGAAAAGCATGAATCCACTGATGTAATGAGATTATTGGCTACACGACACTGCTACTCTACGTACTGCTGAACGACAATTTGAAAATCAATAACCTTTCTTTCCTAGTTTTGATGGCACTTTTTCGTTACAAATTAAAATACTTTGAATAAAAAATTCCTTTTTTTCCAAAGGGAGCAATTTTAAAACATATATACACGACCACCTATACATTTTGTTTTTCTAAAAAATAAAATCTACTCAGATTGGCTATGGTGCGTCCGTGGACAGTAGACGTGTTTGTGGTGTGCACGCTGCGAGGTTGTGGGAAACTGTTACACGAGTGAGTGTCAATATTTATAAGTATTGTATTCTCCATCGATTTAATAAGAAGAATCAGTTGTTACATGTTGTACCATGATGGAAACATTCACCAACGGCAACAAAACCTACAGAACCGAGAGATCATTAAGCAAAACCTTTTCTCTTGCGGTGCAGTCGGAAATTTACCCTAACAAAAGCCAAGCAATTGTGACTGAAGCCCAATATGATGTTAGCATCTAGGATTATGTATCTAAAATTGCCACAATCGTTAACCCTTCAGATATTCGTTTTGTTTCAAGAATCTGTAATAACAGAATCTGTTTATCTTTGTTAACTCTAAAGATTACTGAACATATTGTGAATACACACATTTATCAGTATTGATACTTTAAACTGAATATACGATCACTCATCAATAAACAAGTAAGGGTGATTATCTCTAAAGTGTGTCCTGTTATACAGGATACCTATTGTGTATGCTGTTATAACGAGCTAATCCTGAGCGTATTAAATACACCGTCAAGCCCCCCACTAAGATGTCTTTGATGAGAGCCGGGATCTCTGAACCTAGCTTTTCTCATACTCTGTGCTTTACGAAGCAGATTTATATTGATCCGAATGATATTGACAAGTTACCGGATTCTGCACTGCTATTCCATCAAGACACAACATACCGTATTTACTTCTCCTCTGACAATGTTGTATGTTTCCTGCGCAAGCAGGAAGGTCACATTGCCCACCAATGTCCCTCATCAAAATCACACCAAAAGCAGTGTCTTCCCAGCAAATGAAAAGCAGTCGGCACCTACTTCAAATGTACCTGTATTCCTGAATCTTCAAGTACCACAAGCAAAGCAAATACAGAAGATATCTACCTTAAAGAAACAACCTAAAAAGAACAACTAAATGAGCCCGCGAAATCTGAAATAACAGTAGAACTGTAGAGAAACTAATATCTCCTAATAAATCAACTATTGAAGACAATCGAAGTAAATATCTTACAATCAATTTAAATCCTTCTTTTTCTGATTTGTGATAGGTGGCGCTGTAATCGCAAAAATTTAATTCCCGAAGATTTCAGACTAATTTGAGTGGTTTTGGGCGAGGTCAGTTATTTCTGAGCGGTTAATAAAAATCAGTATTTTCTACGGAAGTCAATAAACTACTTTTAGCGTAACCCAGGAACGACGACGTGGACGTAGTAGTTTTCAGTTCCCTTCGGGATGCTTGTTTTCAGTGAGTCCCCTTTGCCTCTCACTTTCGGAGTGCTGGTTTTAGATGATTCAACAAATACCTCAGCATTTATTTAAAGTAAGTGCTCAAAATGATGGCCCTGAACCTCAATGCATTTATTGATTCGTCCTACAAATGAACGAACACATCATAACCAGTCATTATTGTAAACATTGTATATAATGTAAAATCAAATATCGAACCTTAATGTAAAATACTGCAAAGAAGCTAAGAACATTTGATTAATACGACTATAATAAATAAAAAATATATACTCTAACACGTATACATTACTTCAAAAGGTACTTTAAGTAATCGATTAATAATATTTAATCGCTCTGGAAAATTGTATACTTTTTTAAACATTTTAGATGTAAGGAGGGATTCTAAATTCACAAAAATGTCATTCTCAAACTTGTACCTGTAATATCAAGAAAAAAATGTTACTTGACAATTCCTGTGTTGTTCATTTCTTTAAGACTTATTTTATTGTTTGTTAACTTAATTTCAATTCAACGTATATTTTCACTCTATCATTATGCCATTTATTCTGCATTCTTCAAGTCTTTGTCGAACGGGATTCACTGATCACTTTTACTGGTCATTGCACTCATCATTGTTGTTGTCATCAGTGTTTATTTTGAAATCACTTTTGTACCGTATCTTAGTTGGGAATTCAAGATCGTGGTTCGAACCCCACTGTTGGAGGTGGATTTCCAAAGGCGAACGAGGAAATTCTCAATACGGCGTGTCACTCCCGTGGCAAAGAATCTGTAGGCAATTGTCGGGCAAAACTGAATCCTCAGAAAATGCCTGTCCTAGCTGGATTCGCTTACCCGGGGAACGATGCCACAACGCATTAAAGGACTCAAGAGTTCCGAGGACTGTCATTGATAATTTAGTATGATGTTTAATTTTTTGTTTTTTTTTGTTTTGCTGATGGAGTCTTCTGGAAAGCTGTATAATGACCTGAAATAATTGTGTTGAAGAAAACTTCACCTAATATTGAAGATACTTGTTGAACTGGCTTTGGAAAATCTTTGAATACAAATCATTAAAGTGTTTGACAAAACATCTACAAATGCAATATCAATAATCTTGCTGGCATGTTTAAAAAAATGATATGTACCTGAAGATGGAAAGGAACGTCTCCAAAACTTTGCGATACTCAATAGTTTTAAAATGTATAATGAAAAATAATGAAGATAAATAAATTAGCAATATGTGTAATTAAAATGTATTAAGAGTATTTCGCTGTCAATAAAAAAATAAGGAACATTAAACAAGAAACTAAAATGTCTCAGACCATGGTTGAGTCAGTCTTTGGTGGTGAGTAGGGGAGTCAAAACTACATGATAACGTTGAGAGCCCATGTTTATTACATAGAAAATACCCGATATTATAGCCTTGTAGAGTGTGTACCAGTGGACAAGATCTTGGAGTCGGAACATTATACAACAACAACAACAACAACATGGTCTATAAAATAGGTATTACAGAGCGTGTGTATCAAAATTGATGATGGTGGTAGAATGCAAGGAAGAGCCGTTAAAATTGTTTCGTGCGTTGATGATAGTATTTAGAGGAGAGCTAAGAGTTCTAAAGTTTTGTTGACAAAATAAGTTATATAATGCAAATATTTTAGTACTTTTTGTTAATGTTCCTGCAGAGGAAATGTTTTAAAATTCGACATTGGATTGACGGAATTCTTAACGAAACAGTACAGATATTTTTCTGGTGATATATTTTTTCAATTATTTGTACAAATTCAATTCTACATTTTTCAAAATAATTTCTTCTGTTGTTATGTGTTTTAAAAGGCAATGTACTCATAGATTGCGGATTCGAGTCCCGCCTCGGGCATGGTTGTATTTGTGTTCGTCCTTTCACCCCTCACCCTTTCACATCATACTGTTAACCCTGTTGTTAATCAACAGTGGTCGCTAATGACCTAGATGTTAATGTGATCATAAATAAAAAAGGCAAAATATTAAAATACATTTGTTTTGATTTAATTATATTTTTAATATAACTTTGTACAAAATTAGGAATGTAATGAATTATATAAAAAATTATTCAATGCTAAAATTCGCAACAGATTCACGTGTTAGGAATGACGGGAATACCGGGAATATTCAATTACCATGCTCTCCCAGTATATTCTGTTTTAGTATTCCACTTCTCGTTTCCGTCCACTCATCCACCCCAAAGATTACCTCGTGTGTCACATGTCCATCTTCGTCTAAATCCGGCCCGGGCATGAAGCACATTCCGCATCCAACAGTTAATATAAAGGGACTTTCCTAAAGTCACATGCAGAACAAATAGTTCATGCCTGATGTCACACGCAGTACCAAGGCTACACACACACACAAATAATTCGGAGCAGTTTACTACTTCCTTCCTCATCTTTTATCATATCATAGCCGTTGTTAGAGAACATATTTTAAACATGTCATTACGAATATATGTTTCCTGCCTACATGTTCAAATGTTTAAAAAATAGTTATTTTCTTTAATGATTAAGAATAGTATTTTTTTAGTCCCTTAAGATTTTTAGTTTTTATAGTGACCTTCAGATGTAATTTCTTTCACTTCTTCAACTTCAATATTATATTTTTAAAATGATACTTCCTTATAAATTAAACGTTATTAAAAACGAAACTAAAATTAAAGTGAAAATAAAACATCAAGAATAATGAATTGAAGGTCAATGGTACACTTGTTTTCAGAAAAAAATAGTACGAGTACAAACGAATTACAAGAAAATTGTGTTGTAAAGATTTTGCTTTTGATGTCGATCTGTATCTCCACACTAAAATAAGTTTCAAATATTTATTTTAACGTAGCAGGATTCTGAAGTTCTCAAGCGCAAGAAAGACGTTTTCTTAGTACTATAGTCTAGACTCAATAAAATAAATCGTATGGTCTCTCGGTTTTACTCAACTTGACCTCTGCGTTGACATTAGTTCAAAAGAGCCGCAGATAACTCATTTAAACTTGGGGTCGTTTCACGATCACAAAAAAATCGTCACAAATTATATCGCAGTACGTCGATCATGTGCGGTTCTTAGAATAGCGTCATCTGTAAGTTTCCGGGGAGTTTCATTTGGCTTCACAATTGAAAGGAAATTTGATATACGAGGAGGCTCAAAAGATCGTGAGGCGAGTTTCTGCAACTTTTAAGTAAGCATTTTAAGAAAAAAATGTACATAAATCGAATTGTTTCTCTTTTACAGATTTCTTTGTGTTTAAATAATGAACTCTATCGCATTCAGTTTTAGAGCTGCAGTTCATTCACTCTCAATCTATGAACCATTCCAAGGATGACATTTGCTCCTTTGAATCTAACCCAGAAATTATTTCGAGTGTTATCTCGTTTCTTTGCCATATTGTTGTTATTGAGAACGACACATCAAGTCCTTTCAGTGAATAAAATTAAAGATTGAAGAAATCATGGAACTTACGTTTCAATCCAGTTTCATCTGCTATTTGCAACAATTGAACGGAAATTTCTTTCGGAGTAAATAAAAAATTCAAAAATTCTCAGTGAGGTACTGAAACATTCTAAACATATTCAATGAGATTCAGTCATTAAATCGTATCACCGTCCAAATTCTTCAAAATCTGTTTTTCGAGATGTCCGAGCATCCCAGAAACAGTTCTAATCTTGTCACGTAATTACCATCTGTCTGATCCTCTTAAAGCTGCATCTTCACGCCAGCATTTGAAAACAACACAAAATGTTTTTATTAAATATTATAAGCTCAAATGACATATTGCAAATTTATGCCGTTAATAGACATAATCCTAAACAGAACGTATAATCAAGTTTTATAATTACCAAAGATGTTCCTCAGACCTACAGACGAAGAAGAAGTGGCATAGCTTGTTGCTCAAGCAAAATTCTGTTTCCTGTGGGTATCGCTAAGTCAGTATTATGATGGACCATGTACAGTGTGGCACATCCAATGTGGCTTCTATCTCCTTCCCACCCACCAACCCACCCAGAAGTCAATAATACATATTCAAAAATTGTTTATACTCTCGAAAGTCGTTAAATACACCAATTGTTAGCGTTATAAATATTAATTATGAGTCAGCGAGTGTTATCTTTTACCTCTTGGCACCTGGTGACTTCAGACGACCCCCTCTCCAGCTGAGACTGTTCCTTTAGGGGCAGCCATTATGGTGACTGCCAGTTTTCCTATCCATTATTCAGATATGGCTTGTGAGCCCTTAATGTTATTGTACATTCTATATCGGATAAGCGTAGTTCGTGAGCCCATCGCGCTTAGCTCTGAATTAAAGGAAGGAGACAGCCCACCCTACAGATGGCGCGCACCTGGACTTATCCACTCTTTCAGTAAAAACCTGGGAAGGGAACGCAAATAAGGTAAGGATTAAGAGTCGTGGGAAGCACATGGACGTCCATATTCTCGAACCCACAGACCGAATGCAACGCTCTCTTGGGATCTGATGCCTCAAGCATCTGCATCACCTACGCCGGCCAGAAATGCAAAGAAACGGATTCAACGATAATGGTTGCAAGAGCCTCATCATTTTACAATATACAAGCAAACATCCATCGCGGAGATGGCATTCAAACCCGCAATTCTTCGTCTCTAAAGCCCCCCAGCAGCGATCTCGATCTCGGTCTGTCATTATCATGTTCTAATTTCAATGATTAATGTGGAGTAACGGGGAGTAACGGGGAGTAACGGGGAGTAACGGGGAGAAACGGGGAGAAACGGGGAGAAACGGGGAGAAACGGGGAGAAACGGGGAGAAACGGGGAGAAACGATTCCTACAACACTCCTCCAAATTATTTTTCTATTTGAAACGATTTCGGAGTTTTGGTGAACCTGCCCAAGCACAGATTTCCAAACCCCAGAACAGAAGCAACACAGCACATGCGCTGTTCTCAGTGTAAGGCTGGAAAAGCGACTTTTTAACGCAACTGTGCTGCTGAACAACTAGTGTTTGTCATGTAAACGAGGCTTATTATGTACTACTTGCCAGAGCCAATACTGATCCTAATTTGATAGCAGAGATAAATAGATTTAACGAATTTGAGAAAACGTGATACACAGAACACAACGAAGTGTATGTGGTAGCTTCCGAGTTTTCAATGTAAATCTTATAAACATTTAGGTACTAATCATTCATTCACGTGTTCCAGAAGAAAGAACGTTTGTCGGAAGTGGCATCCAAACACAGGACTTTTAGAACGATAAATAAAATCTCATGACATCACAGAGCATGAGCATACCACATACCACGAGGTTCTCGGAAGCCATAGTGCATAATCACGATAACCTCCAATCACAAACAACAGTGGGTTTTCCCTATTTTCCGCACACATGCATTCACACACACACACACACGCAGGTACTCAGGTAACTTAATGCAGCACACTGACGGAATAATATAATAAAACAAATATTGTTTTAGAGTCAATAGAAATTTAGAAGCGTGACAAAGAATTTAAAAATCTGTTGGGTATGGTTTCTACGATGGACTCAAATTATCCCAAAATCATTCCTCAAAATTCCCCTAAGAATTTCAGATCCCTGCTTATCCAAACATACATACATACATACATACATATATACTACATCCGGAAAGCAATCGTATAATTTTCAAACGTGTTATTAGTCAGTCAGTAGTGTAATTAGCTTAATCCAGACATATTTAATAAGGTACGATTTTTGGTAAAATACATTTTTCAAAAATATAATCTCAACACCAGTGTGTGGACTTCTCGAGACTATTACTTCTGGAAAAGAGATCTATCAAGGTTAATATCGATTAAGTGTTAGGATCACCTGATGATAAAACCAATCTGCCTCAGTAATTAAAGTTTATACCGTACACAAGAGTCCCTCTCCAACATAAAAATACTCTACCAACAAATATAATACGTATCTTGGCTTTTACTTCAATGAAATGCCAACGTGAGGAACGAACGTAAGAAGTGATGAAAATGTGAATAATATGCATAATAAGCATGGACAGAGAGAACTGAAAAAACATGCCATACGAAAATCAAACGACTATTGCTGCTAAAAAAACAACAAGTTATCCCTGAGTTCTGAAAAACAAAATGCCTTCCGCGCGGGGTCTAAGGTGAGAGAATGTAGGGAAAAGGGCTGTGTGCGCCTGTGCGCGAGCAATTAGCCAACTCTATAGCGCGTCTACTGGAGTCCGTCTTTCTATACGGCATCCCCCTGCACGATCAAAAATCCCCTTGCATATAGGTATGGAGATCCTCGAAAAAATGAAAGATTGATTCATTTATTATGCAGGCATACACAAAATAAATTATCAGACCCAAAGACTTGATACATATTTCTCTATGTATTTTGAGGCGCTGAATCCTAATCTGAAGCCAGTATTGCAAAAACACCATCTATGGTGCGTGTTGTATTCCCGATGTGGTGGTATCCTCTTAAGATCGGCCGCCGCCCCACACGTATGCTTCCGGGGTTCTCTCTCCTCTCCGGCACGTGGCTTCCTCCCCGTGCGGAGATATTCTGTTCGCAATTGGGTGTGTGTGAAAGGGGAGAAGAAAATGCAACGATGAGGAAGGAAAGCTAGCGCGATGTCCGTTTTAAGTCAGTGCCACGACGTTCTCGGGGTAGTGTCCGCAGAAACCACAGAAAACTACTCAATCAGCAGAAAACTACTCAAAACTATCAAAGCAGCTGACCGCTAGAATTGCCCTCCAGAAAACTGCTGAACTCGGAGTACTATGTAGTGTCGAAAATCCTGCCATCGCCGGAACGCAAACCCTAGGGCCTTCCGGTCAGAGACACTGCAGTGCCACGAGGTGAAAGGTACGTGATGGCGCCACGCACTGAAGGGTACCCACTTGAGCTTGTTGGTGCGCTCGGTGAGGTCGATGTTGGTCTGGCGCAGGGTGACCACCTCGTCGGCCAGGCCTGCGTGCGGGTCGTCGCGCACCAGCTCGGGGCTGGGCCGCATCAAGCGATTTTCCAGGCGCGTCTCCGCCAGCATCTGCGACGCGATCTTGTCCCGCAACGCGCCCTCCATGTTGGTGATCTCCTTGCGCACTCGCTCCATCTCGTCCAGCGTCTGCGCACACCAATTAACTTCTTTACTAGCTGAAATGTCTGGCGTTATTTTTTGTTTATTTTGTTTCATTTTTATTTATTTAATTTATTTTATTTCATTTTTATTTATTTAATTTATTTTATTTATTTATTGTTCACAAGTTCACAAATTCCTTAATATGAAAGTATAACAGATTGTTAAGAATGGGTATTTACATGATTATTCACTTTGTTGCGTAACAATTTAATTGAATCTACAAAGATGTCAATCACCTCCTTGTTCGCACTTGATGTAAAATAATTTGCATATGGCAGCTTTCTACAATGAGAAATTTGTCATGTTCCAATCTGTTGATCCCATTCGATACATGGGCATGACGTAGTAAAACGCAATACGTAGGAGCGCACGAGTGGGCAACGTTTTTCGCACGCGGTTTCTCGTTTGATTCTTAATTAGGACATTATAGTACAACGATACCTCTTTGAAACATCGCTATTAAACTACCACCGCTCTCAACTACCGATTTCTTGGAACGGACACTGCCACCCGTATATAGTATGTAAATCGTACCCCTGATAACAGACCTCCGCTCTCCCCGGCCAGCCTCTTCATATCACTTTTTTTTATTTACCCCTTTAAGATACTACTTTCAGGAAAACTAGATACAATGTAATTTTGTATTTTCCCAACATATATCATGCCCATAGCTGCATCCCCATTTTATTTTTATGTCTAATGCGACATCGGATAGAAAAGTGACCTAACGACTAATTCTTTGAATTCCAAGAACCTTCATTTTTACCTTCCTGCAGAACGTCTGGTAAGGTAGAATATCAATGTCGGAATAAGTGCGGGGAAATCGGCTTTTGGACTCAAGGTATAAAATGTGTGGTGTGTACCAAAATACAAAATTAATCTACTCAAAAAAGATGGTTTGTTACCAGTGTTACCTATTCGGTGTACAAAAACTGAAAATGATTGAAACGTTTATTTTTACCTAGAGAAGAAGGAGAAATATTTGTTTGTAAATGCATTTAGATAGTAAACATGCGTGAAGAGTAATTTTTGTCACAATAGGCTAAAAAAAGGAAAATAAAAATTTCACAAAAGTCTTTTATTGTTTCATAGATCATGCACACATACTAAAAGCAATTAAATACGTTCATCCTTAACATCCGATGTTTAGTAATAATATACTTTTATTGTTAAAAATCCCCCTCCCTCTTGTTGAAAAAAGCCTGATTTCTTTCAAGCAATAATCAAATACCCATTACAGACCACTTTGTATCTTATATTGTATTTCAGTTAGTGCATTTTTAACCACGTACAGTAAAAAAATGTTCTATTATTTTCTTTTACATTTAAAAAAGTACAGTCATGTTTTTGATCTGCAAAAGCCCAGATTCGTGTTCAGGTCCCGAAAATAAACAAAATAAAATATTTACCACTTCAAAACTTTTCGGGAAATATTTAATGTAAAAAATATTATCGATCTCGATATATCTCTACTAATAGAAGTGAATTCAACCCCATGTAACTGACATTGATAACAAAATAAGTATTGTGTGAATAGATTACACATTTTTACAGACTCTTCTTCAGGGTTGTCTCAGTGTTCTTGCAAAGTTAATAAAGATGCGGAAAATAAATAGTTTCATTAAGATATTGGTAGATGGACCACGGTTCGCCTCTCGCTAAGAGCATGTGGTTCCTAATATACTCCGCCACAGGTCAGTAGCAGTGAGTACGATAAAAAATCCATTAGCGATATATTGTAAAATAAAATAAAATAAAATAAAATTATCACATTTTATTAAAATTTGTACCATGTATATTAAAAATGATACTCTTACACACCGTGGTTTATATAAAACTGATCTTTTTCCTCTTTTACAAGGATTGGATATGAAGAAGGCTCGTCGGGTATTTTGTTAGTTTTCAATATTTGTGTGAGATATATATATATATATATATATATATATATATATATATATATATATATATGAAAATATTTAAAAGATTAATTAAACAATTACTTCGATGTATAACACGCTAAAGATATGTAATAAATTGAAACGATCTGTAAGAAACCATCGACACAAAACCCTCAAAATGTGCTTGAGATAGTATGCAGAATTACTTCTCAGTTCTGCTCTCTGCTGGATAGAGAATTACTTCTCAGTTTTACATCTAAACACGGAGACATGAGTTTTGGGGAACAGGTGGGAGACATGTTGAGAGAGCTGCGTAAATGATAAGGCACAGGTGAGGTGCAGTGGCACAGGTGAGGTGCAGTGCAGTTCAGCTCAATAAGTTACAACTCAGGAACTAAGAGGCCTAAAACATTATTACAAAAAATGCAAATTTACAGAACAAATTTATGAAAGTACACTTACACAAATTTATTAGTTCCAATAAAGAAATAAAAATTAAATAAATTTGATAAACTCGCTATCGGAGTTAATAACAGATTTATTGTAAGACCGCCTTACCTATAAATATCTATAAAATAAGTTGTAAACTTGTCACATGCATGACACACAAGCAGTCAAGGCAAAATCCGTCACAGCGTTGAGATTGGCCGATTCAAATGGTCTCTTTGATATAGTTTGGTGTTTTTGAGCTCACACACAGAGGTATGAGTGACCCTTTGTGGTTGCCTTTGGAATTTTTAAACAAATGATTGACTACAAATAAATAAATGACTACAAATTGTACAGGTGAAAGATCAATTTAATAAATCATTTAGATAACTTAAAAGTATTAAAAACTAGGATCGAGCTACAATGGGACAAGACAAATTCAATTAACTGACAATATTCAGTGAAAATAATAGGCTTTGAGGTTTTATCTTTCGACGATACTGTATCTGATTTTGTGAGCACAAATTCACGTAAATTTCTTTTTTTATTCAGTTTTTATTTATAATAAATGAAGTGTTGAATTATATTGGAGAGAATGACATTTTCATATTATTATTAAAATTAGAATAAAATTATTATTTAACGGCATGTTGTAATTGTGTAATTCATGGTGAGTAAAAATGTTAAAATCTCCAATTTCAAATATGTTATTGTTGACAGAAAAAAGAGGGGGGCTCACAAACATTTTAGCTTGAAGCCACGTAAAAATCCGCGGCTGAAGTGGTGAGGACATGTGGGGAAATGAAGGACAGGTAAGGGTTGAATTTGTTTCCTAAGCAGTATTCTGAAAAATGAGATATTTTTGTGAGCATTTTTTTTCATTTTTGGAGATTTAGTTCTTTTGGATGATCCCACTTCCTAGCATAGGTGGCCAGATTAGTGCATAACTCGAAATCTATGTAAAATAAATTGAATGAAAAATACAGAAATAAGCTTTCTTGATGCAATTATTGGGACAGTTTTATTTACTATACAATTTCATGTCAACGCTTCACAATATTACGCTCGCCGAGTACTGGGCCCATGATGCTGCCGTTAAAGGGCTGGCCGTTCAAAATTCAATTTTATTATGGCGTATTGTAATTTTCCCTTATTTATTATTTTCCCCTTAATTATTTCTCAATGGTTTACAAACTGCAGTATTTTTCTCTTAAGTCTAGATAGTAAATACTATTTTTTTGTAATATTAACACACAGTAATATTATTACTTTAAATACTCAGATGATACTCAGGTGATATTTTGTCATAGTTTTGTGTAACTCTATTTACTTTTCCAGATGTGACTTTACAAGTTAAGTAATGCAATTATGAAACAATACTACAAGACACATTTTGAACATGGATATGTGCTCAAAATTCTGAGCCTTAAATTTAAACCCCACGTTAAAATATGAATAGTTTTTTAATATTACGGAAGGTAGGAAACGTATTTTTACAATAGAAATGTGCGTCACAAAAGTAAACTCTATCGTTTAAATTTGAGAAAAACAACAACAATGTGCTTTCTAAGGGCTGTTGATTTTTTTTTTCGACAAACTATTCCAGATTGTGTTCTGGCGAAAGCTGTTATTATTTTCAAAGAATCAAAACGACTGGAATCATTAGCGAAGGCGGAATGTCATTAGCGGTGATGGACAGCCGCGGTGCCGACAATCTCAACTGGCGACGGTGTGTCGTGGCCATGGACGGGGCTTTCATGGATGCCGGATGATGATAATAGGAATAGTGGTGGTGAAAACTCGATAAAGAATCGTCATCGGTGAACTAGAGGGAGCGTCACAAAAATCGTCATGAGCTGAGTTGCCAGAGAGTCATCGTAGACGGTGATGAAATCACCGACGTTTCTGAAAGCGAGAGTTGATGAGAAAGGACTTCAGTGAAACCGTCATAGTTAGCATAGTCGGCATGGGAGATGTCATTTTTAAGCTGCTGTCATATTTAAGCTGCGGATTTATAGGCAAGAAAAACTGTAGAAATAGTCAGGCAAACTACGCATTATAAACGTAAAATATATATAAAAACCGTAAAATAGACATGTAAAAACGTAAAATAATCATTTAAAATTTGTAAAATAGGTATTTAATTTGGCACTATAAACATTTCTTATCCTCATTCTGAACAAGTCTCGTAGAAATCATTTCTATCATTGTGAGAGAATTTAGGACAACAATGGTTGTATCGCAGTAGCTACCTTTTCGTTTAATCATTAAATGCAAGCTGATACTTAAATGCTGCACATATGATCTTTTTTCTCACCTTTACCTTTAATTTAAACATAATTGAAAACATTCTATGATTTTTTCAATAGCCATGCAAATGTAACTAATGAAGCTATAACAGAACTTACGTTCTTGCATTATTTCTTTAAAAAATGAACATTTGCAATTTTTCAAAATTCAGAGTACTCAACGAAAATGAGACCTGCACCGTACTTTTAAGCGTTCTTTGCTTTATTCGTAGAAAAAATGAAAATTGTAGCGATTTTTGAGATTTATTTTTCTAATTTACATCAAGCTGAAATTATACAAAAAAAACACTCTTTTAAGAAAATAAATTATAAATCACCTTTTTAAACCGGGTTTTTAGAACAGAATTTATTTAAAACAAAAATCACCGTATTTAACTTCGTACTTTTGCAAAGTTAACTTTTGCAATGTTCAAAAACACAGTGTTTGCAAAAAAGAGGACTGGCACCAATGTTTATACCGTTCTGGTTCATTCGAGGAGAAATGTTTAAGAAGAAATTTGGAGCCGCTTTAGAGGGAGAAATGTTTTAAAATTCTAAATAAAAAAGTAACAACCACCACTAGTGATTTTGAACGTATTTCATAAGACGAAATACCTACGCTGTAGTCGCAGTAAAACCACCTATATATTTATTGATAGTTGTTCGATTTATCAATATTCTACAGAATAAAAACAAAAAAACATGCATATTTAAATTTTTGGTTAAGGATAATTGCATTTTGATCAATAAATACGAGAAAAGATCACATTTAGGCATTTAAACATAAATAGGCATTTATTAGTGAATTAGACAATAAACCTCAAAATGTATAAGAAACACAAAAGATTGCGTTTTCTATTGAAGAAAAAATATGGAATAGGTAAAAATCTGCAACTTAGTCATCACATAAGCGTTTCATGTTCAATCAGAGTGCGACAGAGGACTTGCTTGGGATATTTAATTGTGTCCTATCGAATTTTAATATATTTGAATGTTCGGCAACCATCGTTAACGTAACCTAGCAATAAATAATCCATTAATTAAATACGAAGAAGAAATATTTTTAAAAGGAAGGAAATTGTGAAACGCATCTGTTGTTTGTTTGGGAAGAAGGTGGTTATAGACACACAATAACAAAAAAAGCGTTTGTCAACAAGCATTGCTCCTGCCTTTTCCGACAACAGTGAGTCGTTAACAATTACTAACAGTGCAAAAAGAACCCATACCTCAGGAGGGAGAAATAGAATCCCTCCAAATATAGGAAATACAATCCACTTCCAGATGCTCAACTCTCGAAATATATATACCAGTGGGGAACAGATATGCTGTTCTTAGAAAAACCTATCAGAGTCAAGACAAAAGATTGATTTGCCAATGTCACTCCGCCCAAGAAGACGAAACCTAAGACCCTCATCTATGTAAAACATTATCTACATATTTTGGAATTCAACAAGAGGTTAAAAGCAAATTAACCAGCCATTTACAAAGCATTTCAACGGAAACAGAATTAAAATAAGGTTTAAATCAATAGCGACTTCAGAACAGCCTCAAATTACTCTCATTGAAACTAAAAGACAATTTTTCACCACGCTACAAGATCAGCCAATAAAAAGAATTTTCTGTCGTCTTCAAAACATTCACCTAACATACACTAGAGAAAATAACCGAAGACCTTCAGCACTACTTCCCGTCATCATCAGGTAACAAGACTTTATAAAAATAACGTGCCCTATTCCAGGTATTTGCGGCAGATTCACGGTTAAGTCAAAATATCGAAACAATTGCTACAAATTAATCAAATCTGTTAACATAGTGTTAAGCCAGAAAGAAGAAAAAAAGAAGAAGAAGCCAAAAGGTCCAGTGTCAGTGTCATGCGTGCTTAGACTTTGGACACACAAAGATACACTGTAACAATTCAACGCGTGTATTTGCTGTGCAACAAGATCATTATTCTGTAATTGCCCTAAAAAAGAGTTACCTGGCAGTCTGTAAAAATTGCAATAGATCTCAACAGAGCTTGATTTAAGATAAATAGAATGCCCAATACTATAAAAAACAAATAGACACCCCTCGGTAATCCAAATCCAGGCCAATATTAAAAATAGATTAAGAAAGCAACC
>BOPP01000344.1:237216-251456 GCA_017312745.1 Gryllus bimaculatus | reverse complement strand
AAAAAAAAGCATTGCTCCTGATATGTTTCTCAAAATATATTTTTATCATCAACTGCTTCCAGAAACTGATAGAAAGCAGCGAGGCCAATTATAAAAAAATCAGAAGCATTTGTTCTACGAAATATATAGCTTAATTACATTACATAATGAAATGAATAATATAGTACATTATTAAGGAACAGAGATGAAAATATACGATATAAAGATCACAAAGCGTTGAAGGTGTAAACAAAATTCTTGATGTGAACCAAAATCAGGTTACCGGGATTTGTTTAGAAGAACTCATTTTTTAAGTCTTTAGAAAAGCATCATGGGAACTGGCCTAATTTTGTGACATGTTGACTGCGGGATATACCATAATATAAAAATACGATGTATAGCAAATATTGGACAAGAACCAGAAGGGAACTAATACAGGGAGCTTTTAATAATACAGACAAAAATAACATTTCAAAGCTTATTAAACCACAATAAGAGATTAGGAAAATTCCAACAGTGCTAAGAAACGTTCACTAAAGAAAGATTTTTATTTCTCTGCGTTTGCCATTTGTTTGAGAAGCTGCTCTTGAGATTTTAAGGGATGTTTTACTAATAATTGAAGATGAAAGCATATCTTTGGAATGACTTTGGCAACACCAACACTACGATTCATGAGGTGTAATACTAAAAGTTAAAATTAGGATATATCTTGTAAGAATGGTGCACGCAGTACAGCGGTGCGACTTCACACAGGTTAATGCTAGTGAATTTCGGACAATAAATAAATAATTGAAATCTGTAAAAACAATCCTTTGAAACGATGACGCCCATTTCATTGACGTTTGACGCCCATGCTTCTCAGAGAGGGCGACTTCAAATGGGGCGAAATGTTTTCGAAATGCCCTTGCCAAAGAAAGTTAATTTCAACTTCCCTGTGTACGAAAGACCAGAAAAAAAAATTATCATCGTACTTCACTACCCAGATAGACGTAATTAGCTGCTTGTTATGCAGGTTTGAAGCATGCAAGAAGTCTCCAATTCTTATGTTTCAAATTCTGTGCTGGAAATTGTTACTAATGGCGTGTTTAAAATATTCCATAAATGCGATCATTTTATGGAGCACTGTGAACTTGGATTAATTGATGTTTCCCGTCACGACCACTGCCATGGACATTGGAGCCTTTCGAGCGATTAATGTTATGTTCAGGAAGGTGGTGGTTTTCTTCCTCGGCTCAAGGGTGAGATACAGCGCCGCCCTGCATGTCGGCTTTCCCACATGCAGCTATAAACGCCAGTAGGACACTTCGCTAACGGGGTCAAACTATTCGCTCCCGACATGTGCTCAGACCTGTGACGTGAGCGCGCGTGTGTGAGTGTGAATGAAAGGTGAGAGAAGGGGACAGATCCGCGCAATCCATAGAAGTTCGCAATGGTACTTGTTAGACCTTCGCCTGATGCTGATCTAAAAAAACACGGAAAACTAGCGATCAGAGCGACCGCAGACATTCTCAGTGAGACACCAGCCGAATTTGACCTAGTAGCTTTATAACTAGTTTAGAACATTCGCCACTGTCGGGACTGAAACTCTAGGACCACCCGGAGAGACTCGCTACATAGGAAACGGCCATTCTAGCTCTGAGCTCCTCAGCTGGTCACACTAAACTGCAACATTGTTTGCCAGAATTTGTCGGTTGCACTGCACTATGCTCTTGTGAGCGTTTAAAACATTTTTGATTATGTCCGACTGTACTGACTAATTCTAACGACGCCATAGAAGTGTACACCGGCATCAATTGATGTCACTGAACGCCTCTGAACGGGAGTCCCAATGGTGACACTAGCTCGTTAGCTCGGTCGAGTTGAGCCGCTCACTCGAAGAAAGTTCTAGCACCCGGCTGCTCTGATCGACAGTTTTCTCAGTTGTTTACCCATCAACATGAGGCGAATGCCCTTACCAAAAGGGCCACGGACCGCGCGAGATCTCTCCTTCATCATCCTTGTCATCTCCTAACCCCCTTGCACACATCGCACGAACATGCACTACACTACCACATGTGCTGGCAGATGTCCGAAATTTAGAGCTTGCCCCGGGTGGGAAATATCCGCAAGCCGACGTACGTCGGTCTGGATTACGCCATCTAGAGGGGGAAGACCACCTCCAACTCCCGCGATAAAACGTGTACTACCGGAACGAATAACCTTAGCAGTTGACGCGCCCGGGGTCACTAATCAATGAAAACGAATAGGAAGGAGCCTCACTTCATCATCATGCGCGTGCATGGCTCACCTTCTTCCTCTGCCACTCGAGCTCGTTCTTGGCGCGCTGCACCTGGTAGACGCGGTTGCGCAGGGCGTAGTCGGTGGCGTCGTGCTGCGCCGCCACGTCGTTCTTGCTGCGCATGCGCGTCGTCTCCAACGTCTCGCGCAGTTTCTCCGATGCCGCCACCTCATTCTCGCCCTTCGCCTTGTTCACGCGCATCGACTCCGTCCACCCGGCGTACGTCAGCATGCTGCGGGCACACGTGCAAAGCGCAGCGCTCGCTATTGGTGGCGAGAAGGCATCCCTCCGGCGACGAAATGGGCGGTTTCAATTTATCTCAGAGGCTTCTTTCAGATTTTAGTATTTTCTACATGCAGTAAATCTGCAACATGGGATAGCCTGATTTACTTTTCATGAATTTATTTTTTTCATTTTCGAAGGTTTTTTCGCAAAGGGCTTTGATCGAAATTGAACTCGTGAACTTGGATATAATAGACAGCGTTGCATTACCGAAACCCAAGCTTACTAGGACCCGCACGGAACATGATTTGCAAAGAAATGCCGTGAAAAACATCTTAACGGAGATTTTTTTTTTTTTGCACAGCATAAAGCATCCTTTGTAAAAAAATCTCTGCATGCACGACTCTACAATTAAGTCATAACGAAGGTGCTACAGAACGGCACAGATTTTCCTTATTTTCGTTGTTTTCGGTTGTCTTGGGCTAGCTATTCGGACTAGCCACATACTCTTGCCAGCTACCATCTATCACCACACCCAAAGCATTCTTTTTAAATATTCGGTTTCCAAATAATAGAACGGAAATATTATTTTAAGAATATTAAAGAACAGTGAAACATTGTCCTAAATGGCAATTTCTTTCGAAATATTTGGAACCGCTTTTAAGACAATTGTAGTAGTCGCCCGCGCCCCTTTGAAAGAACCGGCACCGGGGCGCAGCAGCGAGGCGGCGGCGCCCCAGGAAAGTACTGACAATGCTCACAGAAGGTCCCTTAGGTTCAGCTCAGCGGAGCCGTCACGCTTCGGTCGGCGCGCCCGGGCGCGCCATAGGTCGTACATCCGGGCCAGCCGGCGAGTCTTCACACCTGACCGAGTATAAAACGGGGCGCAGCGAGCAAGTGAAGCAGTTACAGTCCCATCATAGTGCGTTCTGCGAGGGTGCCAATTGTTTAGCGATTACGTTGCCGACCAATATTACGAACTTCATTTTGGGTGTTGAGATCGTGACCACGGCATTGTGTTTGGGCATCTCTTCGACTTTTGGTAAATTTGTCAAGTACCCGGTAAATTTCCTGGTTATTTTGTGACTACGCCTATAAACGGCTTTTTCTGTATCCTCGGCAATTGTGAATAAAAAACTGTCAAACATACAAAATTAACTTATTTTGGTCATAACGAAATGGTGTTTAAAAGCTTCTCTAAATTCGAAATTTTGAAACTCTTTTTCACCGAACATTTTTGATTTTGAGAAATATTTGACATTTTAAGTCATATATTGATTAGTATTTACAAATTGCTGGAAATAAGCAGATTAACGATGTAAAAGATCTTTCGAAAACATTTCATTTGTGTCATTTTTTTAAAAAAAAGAATTTCCCAAAATTAACTTTACGTCACATTAAAGAATGTAAAAACCTCTATCCGTTCCAAGAAAGTTTGAAGAAAAAATTTACAACAATGAAAGAAAGTGAGTTAGTGATTTATGAGAGATGTTTGAGCAAGTTTACACAGAAAATGTTTTAGAGAAATAGAAATAAGACATTATTCAAAGCACATATACTCAAAAATATAATATGAACAAATCGCCGCTAATGAAAATACAAACGACGTGAGTCAAGTAAAAAAAAAAAATTCGTAATTTTGGAAAAAAGAAAGGAATAGACCAGTATGGCTTTTGTCTTCTTATAGTGCATATTTAGCACTATCCGTCCCAAATGTTTAAAGGAAAAACATTTGGAACAGTTTTTGTGAAAATCTTGTCAAAATTGCACATAGTGCAGGCAATGCGCGAAAACTACAAAATTTTCAAAAAAATGCACACGACCTTAATAAAAGAACCAAATATGGACCACAAATTTTATTTGGAAAAAAAACTTATCTTCAATTTTGTAGTTGTAGGAAAATGCCGCAAGGATGTCAAAATTTTGCAATACACGCAAATTTAGTTAACCATGAAAATCTGATATATGCGACTTTTATAAGTGTATTTTACTCTCTTCTTGAAATAAATAAATTTAAAGAAAAAATTGTAGTTTTTTGAGAAGATTTTGAGATGTTTGGGGGCATGTAAAGTACTCCCCAATTTTGAAGTAAGTTTTTCAAAATCGCAGCCCCTTGAGTGGAGCCAGATTGGCCGAGGAATATCTATTTTGGAAAAAAATGGTAGGTATGTTTTAGGCGCTCATGGCTCTCTCAGACGGACGATCGTTCTTCCTTCAATTGGTTTTTCTGTATCAAGGACCCACAAAACAGAATTTCTGGCCTCACCACGTGTTGGAGGATTTTTCTTAATTTAGCAACTGGATTTATCCACTTTTTCGTTTTCAGGTCCTAGTGATTTTTTTCTCCCGAAAATCCTCCTTTTTCGCGCAGCATTGCGTAACTTTCCCTCTACTACGTATACTACTCCATACATACGGGAAAGTAAAATATCAGTCAAATGATTGAAGAAAATGGTATTAATAAAAAAAATACTTTTGTTCTTCGCAGTCCGTATCTACTTTACTGTTGCAAAAAGTCTAATGTCGCAAAACAGTTATTTCAAACTATTGGTGAATCAGACTGGCACAGACTTTCTCGTAGTAAAGTTTTCTAATTTTCTTGGTGTGGACTGGCATTACGGTCTTGCTCCATCCTCATTACAACTGCTGTCTATCGTCGACCAAAACACATTTTATCAATTTTCTTTCAATTTTTCGGCGTCCTAATTGCAGACCTGAAATATTTAAGAATATTAAAGAAGAGTAAAACCTCGCCATAAATGGCAATTTTTATGGAAAAATTTGGAGCTATTTTTAAGAAAATGGCATTAAATGTTATTGCAAATGGGAAATTTGAAGTTTTTTATCACAGAATTTTTTTGAGTTTTATAAAAACTTCATTTGAAGTAATTTAACCCACTTTCACTCATAAATGCAACAGTGTTTACAAATCGCTGGAAATGTCCATATTAAAGGCGTGAGAGATTTTAAAAGATACATTTATGTAATACTTTTGTTTTTGAAAAAACAAAAGAAAAAGAAAAATGAACTCTATGTCACATAAACAGTGCAATTAGCAATATCCGTTGGAAAAGTTTGAAAAAAAAAATTGCAGCTAATTTTTGAGAAAATGGCAATTTTGCGCGGATTTTGAGCTCATTTTCACAGAAAACTCTGAGTTTTTTGAGAAACTGTATACGTCATTATTTAAAGGTGTACTCAGGAGAGGGATTGGTTCGTTTTGTAAAAAATCGTACGTATCGTACGACAGACGGACGGACGGATGGACGAACGGACGGACAGACAATTGGACGGACGTTTAAAAACAACACTTTTTCGGCATCCGAGGAAGAACATGCATTTCCGTTGAAACCACGAAGTCGATTTTTCGCAGCATTACATAACACTATACCACTCCGCATACAAGAAAGTAAAATGTCTCTGCCAATTAAATGTGCATGTATAGTTTGAACAACCTTGATTAATGTCTGTAGAAACAATAAATAGCCTTTTTTATAAATTGCGTGTTCCTTCTGCTGTATAAATACTTCACTCTGAGCATTTGCATTTTTGAGGTACTTTTCACTTTCCCGTATACATACGTCTACAAGGAGTAACATACGTAGTATATGGTAGTTATGTAATGCTAGGCGAAAAAGTGTCAAAGAAAAATACATTGCTGGGCCCTGATAACGAAAAAGTGGATAAATTCAGTTGCTAAATTAAGAAAAACTATTGGTGCTGCCAAAGCACATACTTTCTCGCAATGTATCTATCCCTCCACAATATTATATTGATATGCATATTGTATTGAATTGATGTGACATAAATTTTAAAAATAAAACAGAGTTGTACATTAGTTTAAAATTTCAGATTCGAAAATGACATACAGACAATTTCAGCTTCTTTCGAATCTTAACAGATTGAATATGTGAGTAGAATTTATTCAAATGATTTTCATTAGAGTTTCTGAAATTCTCAATAATTTTAGTACCAACAGAGAGTTGCACGAGACAGGCTCGAACCAGCGGCCCTTCCCTTCGAAAGGCTGAGTTCCAACCTGACATTTAATCACTTCAGCCACCCGCGTTAGGCAGAGAACCGGCACTTCTGTAATAAGCGTCGAAAGGCAACAATCGCATTGTCGAGATGTTTTACGAATTGAATAAGAAATCTGGAAAATTATTTAGAAGTTGAAAATTCGAAAATCACATACCGACACGTCCAGTTTACTTATCTTAATTCTATTTGCGATAAGAATTGCTTCAAACGGTTTTCATTAAAGTTTCTGGTATCCTCAATTATTTCCCGCAGAAACTGAGAATTGTGACAAATAATCACCGACTTAGACACGAATCATCTCTTCCCCTCTGACGACCAGAACCCGTAAACACCAGTCAGACACCTCGGCCACCCGGTTAGCACAAAAGCTTCACACACATATATAATAGTAATAAGCATATGGTGGTTTCAGGTTTGGCATTAGGAAGCCAAAAAATCGAGAAAATGACCTTTGGGCGACCAAAGAAGGTATCTGCGAAGAGAATCAGTCACAACTGAAATCCTAGTTTACACTAAAGACATTACAAAAGTAAATACTATGAGAAAGACCATGGCACCACTAGTTTATTTATTTAAAATATTAATTTTCTACAAGAAAGTTTTTCTGAGGAAAAACTAACTTTATTTTGTAGTTTTGAATTGTTTTTGCAATTTTCGAAAAACCGAGTAATTTCTGAAAATGGGTCTAGCACCATATTTCTTACCGTTCTTTATTACTTATGTGGAGAATATTTAAATAAAAAATTTGAAGCGGTTTTTGAGAAAAAATGTTGTAGTAAATTTAGATTGCAAGATCCACAAAAACTACTCGCTTTTTCAGAAAGTAGAAATCGACATTTTAAAGAAGAAATTTTGCACAACATACTTTGCCTTTGACAAAAACGTTTATCTTCAATTTTGTACTTGTAAATTTCTGTTGACCTTCTTTTTGTAATTTTCGAAAAAAATCTCTTGCCAGCTCTGCTTTAATGGCTTCTAGCTTGAAGTTAAGGCTGCGTGTGTTTGCATTAGATAAAATCTTCAATTAATACTGAGTACACATTGAGTAGCCAGTTCACATTAGAGGTGCTGCCAAAGCACATACTTTATCACATTGTTTCTAAAATCTCTATATAATCAGAGAGTGTTGTCAAGCACAAAATTATTTTCCCGCTCCGAGACTCGAACTCAGATCCTCAGAGTTAACGTGCGTGTACATACCACTACGTCACCGAAGCGTCGAATGGTTAAAGCTCTGATAAAGGTATAAAAAAAGTAAATGCCATATTTATGTTAAGAAAACCCTTCAACAATCCAAAAATCCCTTAGAAACTCCGAAAGCCTCCTGTCCGTTAAGATCAATCAGGGTACATAAATATGGAAGAAAATCAGCTGAACGATTAACTAGCGTAGATTAATTAACGCTAGCGTTAACCACACACGGGCAAACAGACAAAAGGGTAGGTGGACATTTTGGCGTCAATCGATTTTTCGGTATCATGAACTAACAAAACATGAATTCTAGCTAAACCACGAGTTAGAGATTTTTTTCTAAATTTATCAACAGGATTTATCTACTTTTTCATTACCAGAACACGGCAATGAAGTTCATTCTGACGAAATTTTGGCGATTTCTGGCGCACAATTACATAACTTTCTCTTTTTACCAAGAAGTCGTAAGGCCAGAAAGTAATAATAATTTCTGAACCGTTAGGGACATCTAAGTTAGTCACATGGCTAGTGTTCATAATGTATTTAAATTTCATGTCGATAGATTCATTAGTTTACTTAAACTTGTTCATATACATGCACAGAAACTCCGCAATTGATTTGACGTGACATACCTTATACAAATCGCAAAAGAAAGTTTAAAAGGTTTAAAAGTTACAAATTGCAAATGCACGTATATAGACGTCCTTTTATTGTATATGTAATGATTGCATTTGTGAGTAGAAATGCTCCAAATGATTTTCAATAAAGTTTCTCGAATTTCTAATTGTTTTTCTACACTTTCATTACATTAAAATTCCCGTATGGGACTCTAACCGGCGGCCTCTTGGTTTCGAGTGACGAACCCGAACATGCAACTTTAACAGTCTCGGCCACCCAGAAGTGCAGGACCTCGACACTCAAGCAACAACTGTTTCAGTTCTAGCATTACAGAGCTGAGAAAAAGTGAAATGACAAGAGGATTAAAAATTGCAAATTCGAAAATCACATGTACATATTTGTTGTCTACTAACATGTTAAGTATTTCTGAGCCCGCCTCGAAACAGAGGCCTTTCTCACCGAAACGTTAAGACAGAACTCGACATTTAACCCCTTCGGCCACCTGGCTCATACAGAAAATGGGCACTTCTATAATAGTCATAAGCGTGGAAAGACAATAATTGATTTGATGGTTCATACGTTTTACAAATCTAATAAGAGATGTGAAAAATTGTTTGAAAGTTAAAAATTCGCAAATCACAAACACACTTCCAGTTTATTTATCATGATTAATGCCATTTTCGATTAGAATTGCTTAAAACGGTTCTCAATCAAGTTATGGGAATCTTCGATTATTTCCTGCGGCAAGACAATTGTCACAAATGATAATTCCCTGACAAGATCTGAACCGGCCAATTTCCCTCCGAGGAGCCCTTAGCCACCAATTTAGCCACCTCGACCATCCTGTTGAGACATGAAATGAATACTTCTATAATAGTAATAAGTGAATGGTGGTTTCAAGCCTAGCACTACGCAGTCGAGTAATTGAGGAAATGTGAAAAAACTATTTTTTTTGGGGGGGGGACAAAATAAGAGTAGAGAGATGAAAAAACTAACGAGGGCGAGAAAGTCTGTGCCATTCTATAGCACCACTAGTTTATTTATTTATTTATTTATTTATTTATTTATTTATTTATTTATTTATTTATTTATTTATTTATTTAAATAGCTAATTTACTACAACAAATTTTTCTGAGGCAAAAATATCTTCAATGATATACTTCTGAAATTCTTTTGAAATTTTCGAAAAAATGAGCAATACTCGAAAATAGGACTAGCGCCATATTTCTTACTATCCCTCAATACATATGTGTAGAAAACGTAAAGTAGAACTTTGGAGTGGCTTTTGAGAAAAAAAGTCTTAAATTTCAAGCGTACAAGACCTTGACAACAAAAAACGTTACAAAAAACGTACAGGACCTTTTTTAAGACCTAATTGTGTACAACATGTCTGTGGACATCAATTTTGTCTATCTCAATCATCAGTTTTGTAGTTTTAAATTTTTTGTTTTTGTAATTTTCGAAAACTTGGGGATATTACTGAAAATGAGACCTGCACCATTCTTTTAAACCTGTTTCGCACTATTCATCAACAAAATTTAATCAAAAAATTTGGATTTTTTAAAAAATGTCTGAGGGACTTCATGTTAAGTACTCCCAAATTGAAATATCGGTGTCAAAATACAAAGACCGCGAAATCAGCCAGATAGATTGAGGAATATCAATTTTAGAGAAAATCGGCTCAACGATTTAGCGGCTAGCGTTGACCACAGACGAACGGATTGACAGACGTTTTGCCGTCAATCGAATTTTCGGTATTAAGAACTAACAAAACATGGATTCTGGCTACGCCACATATTAGAGGATTTCCCCCCTAAATGTAGCAACAGGATTTATTCGCTTATTCGCTTCCAGAGCCTGACTATAACACTTTTTTTCCGGCAAAAATTCGTCGGTTTCCCGAGCATGATTACATGTATTTCTCTTCATAAGGCGACAAAGTACAAATAATCAAACCTGTAATAAATAAGTACACACAAAAATTCATAAAACGTGACCATTTTGTTGTACAGCCTAGGCCTACCCATGAAGTAGTTACTTACTTGCTCGGTTGTCGCAGAGGATCAGGCTTGTATGTGATAGAGGGGCTCTCAATGTTTAATTGCAAATTCTTCTCGTCAGCCGTAATGACATCTTCCTTGTTGTAAGTGTCCAACCTCAGCAGAAAGCGTGCCTCTTTTAAGCGATTCAGCTGCTCCCAGCATGATTGGGCATTGTTGGTCAGCGTCCCTTTCACAGCTTCCAACACCCTCATTTCCTATGCACAATTATAAACATTACATGCCAAACTAACGAATATGTATGGTTCGATGCAATAATCAGACAAACCACACTTTAAGAAAACCTTAAAAAGTATATTTAAAAAAGCACAACTTAAATGTTATTATGTATGAAATTCCTTGTAAAATACATAATAGTAATACGAAACACTAATTTAGTGTGGCAAACCAAAACAGTGGTCCAGAAGATCTGAGGGGCCTCAATCCTCTTCCGATTTATTCCTTCAGAGTATATCGAGAATTTCACGTGATTTACTACATGTTTTTGAGCAAAAGACATGGCAAATATTTTTTTCTAAGAGAAATATTATCCGATATATCTTTTGTAGCGTCATAGAAATGGTGTACTAGTGTGGCTCTGTGCTATTAGCACAGAGAGAAGCGTGAAGTTGCCCGACTACCGCCGAGCGAGATAAACTTAACATGCTTCGAACATCGCTCACACTCCAAGACAGCAGTTACCCATGGGGGAAATGCCCGAGAATGTCATAGAGAATTGGTGGAAGCTCTTGGGAATAATGCCCTTCTATACCGGACAGTCGTGAGATGAGCAAAAGAGTTTTTGTCAGGGCTCAACACAAAAAAGGTACTATGAATTATGTCCCAATAGTCGTAGATTTGCTCAAAACGTGATTGGATGTCCCTGACGTTTATCTGGGTCAATAAGTAGTAGTAAGCGCTGCCAGCTAAGACTCGTTAGACGAGAGGGATTTCTGCTGCGCCAACGCGACAACAAACCGACCGTGTTGTATATATTTGTACAAACGTCTTTGGAACAAAATAATTGTAATTCAAAAAGATGAGACGTGTCTTCGTTACCGCAGGCTCTATGTATTTGAAAGAGATTATTACATGGGAACTCACAATAAAAGTTACAAACGTTGGGGGTGTTGGTGGTAGTGGAAGTGTGCCACTAACCGCCAGAGCAGGGCCCCTGTGCCTCTCGCGTGGATACCTTTTGAAACTAATGCTTTACGAGCATCAGCGCCATTCAGACGCTACATTACGGCTCCGTTTGAAGGTACCCTTAGACTCGGTTAATACTTAAAAGGTAAGACTCGCGATTATGTAGAACGAACACAATTTGTGAGGAATATCTCGCTGCAATGAAGCCACATTAGTGAAAGAGTTTCTATGTAAGAAGTAATTTCAGACATAACTGCTAAATTACAACGTCAAGTCTATATCAAATGATGGAGAAGCGCTTTACTAAAATGTTTTAGTCTTGAACTTGAACTTTAAGTTTTGTTCCTAACCTTTAACAAAATATCAAACAAAACTAATAAATGTTGTGGCTATCGATAACTAAAGTTTGTCTGCGCGGATTGGAACAAGAAAATTAATTAAATTTTCGGAGTGATTCGAAGTTTTCATATTTTTAAAACGAAAATATTAAATGGAATCAATAACATCGCTGACAAGAGTATGTTCTTTGCCTAATGTTACGGCGCTTTTGTATTTAACTCTGCGTACATTCTGCACATCCGACTGTAGAAGTCTGACCACTACGCAATGAACCGGTGAAAATATATAATTGTCTACAACCAAAAACGCGGTTATAATATTGGATATCCTAAGTTTTACTGTACTGCAGTTGAAAATGGAAAGATGTAGTATCCTTAGCATTTGATACCCTACTGCAGATAAGTTTGCCTCAACTCAATGGGTGTGGCGTTATTATTTCCATGTGTGCTGCGAGTCAAAAAGGTTTGAGGACCATTGTACTAGTGCATTGCAATGTACTATCCTTGTGATACACTTCTTTAATGTCAAAATGCAATTATACATTTGAGTTATGTTAACATGAAAATCAAATCTTATTTCACTTCAGAGTAGTTATATATAGATACTGTACCAAAACAGTTTATGCAACTTCTGACAGCTTAAAATTCATAATCCATTGAGTAATTTATATAGCAATATTATTATATTTTACCATATATTGCTTAGAACTCATTGAAGTAAACCTCTGAACTCAAACAAAGTTCGAGATTTTTATGAAATTCATGCTTTGAAAGACACATTCAAGCTTAAGATACACTCAACTAGACTAAATTACAAATAAAAATACTTACTGGAAAATTATTCATTCATCAGAAAAAAGGCTACAAACTGTTACACATAAAGACCGTAAATCACATTAAGAAAATACATATCATTACCTTATTCAAGTATTTTAACAAAAGAACACAATCTTTAGAATGTTTCATGTTTCATCAAAACATTTCAGAGCATACAAAATCAGGTCCTACAGAAGGAATTTTGATAAGAAGTTGACACAATGTTTTCATATAACGTACAGCTTCTACAACTCGTATCTTAAGTTATACTTAAGAAAATGTCCATGACTTCAAATTTTGAATAGGAAAGGTTTTTAATCTTGTAATCAAATACACAAATCAGATTATTATTTCCTTTCTTTTAATTAAAAACCATGCATCTTGAAAAATATATGTACATGAGAAAAGAATTCCAAGACTCATTCAAGCTTATCACTTCAACTTGGTGTCTCTATTGCAATTCAGAACTGGCATTGACATGTTACCAACAAACTTTAAACTAAGCTCAGAGCTAAAAATAAAATAAAAATCTGTCACGTAACTTACTGAATTGTACATTTTCTACACTATCAATCATGTATTTGGAACATTTAAAATAATCATGATTTTCACAACTAAGTTGGGTCAATAATATTCACTTATTAAAAACCATTATGATAAAAACAAATTATTGTGAATGCATTTACAGCTTCCTGGGAGAATACATCAATTTTTAATTACGATACTCTACCATAGTTGACAGATAATCTTAAATCCTACCAATTCTGTATTGCTTCTTTGATAAAAAATAATATAGTAACTTCCCATTGAGTTGTTGAAGCATACTGGGTACTATGTCAAAATATACTTAATGGCACATAACCCTCATCTTTGTTCACCTTCCCACATCACTTCTTCAAAACCATTAAAACCATTGCTTTTTTTGCTCCATGCTGAATATTAAGGGATCATTATTTTTACTTTCCCGTATACATATGTATACACGGAGTATTATATGTAATATTGGGAAAGTTATGTAATGCTGCGGAAAATCGATTTCGATATTTCAACGGAGATACACGTTTTGAGGCCCCCTGATACCGAAAAAGTATTTCCTTTTTCAAAACGTTCGTATGTCCATCTGTCTGTCCGTGCGTCTGTAAACATCACTAGCGCCTTAACTATACGTAGAAGTTTTTTCAAAATTGTAGAAAGCCCTAACTATCTAGCTCCTGTTGCAGATTTTTGATTTTGAGAAAATTATTTTAAAATTTGGGAGTACTTTACATAAGAAAGCCCCTCTGTTTGGCTCTTGATCTGCGCCTCGCACTAGCCGTCCCTGTGGTCGGACGGCGTTGAACAGCCCCCGGGCAATCGCGGAGAAGTGGTAATATATGCTTTCCGCGAGCCAATCATAGGGACCCCTCCGCCAGTGACGGTGCACCTCCCCCACCGGAGCACCTTGGTCGGCCGAATATAACACCGGAGGCTTGGCATCGCTGTGTCCCTCGTCCCGACCCGCTATTAAGAGCGCCAAAACTGAGAGGACGGAGGAGGCGACGTTGGAGGCGGACGTCCGAGAGCAAAGTGCGA
>BOPP01000344.1:210396-237191 GCA_017312745.1 Gryllus bimaculatus | reverse complement strand
AGTGAACCGTGACGTTGCTCCACCGGTTGTAAGCCCAAGGAGCATGGCGTAAATTTCCTGCTCTCTAATGCACGAGTGACGCGGCGTGACGTTAGGGTTTGAAGTTGGTCCGGATGCCTGCCCGGTTTGGGGCTCTTCATCAGTTGATGTTGTGTTTTATTTTCTCTGCGGGTTGTTATGCACTCTCTCCCCATTACTAGACGGGGATTGGGGTAGCGGGGTGGGGTAAGTATTGAGTGGGTTTTTTGTTATGGTGAGACAGGTTATTTGTTTGGGGTGTAGGGTGGGAGGATGGAAGGAGAGCGGTAAAGGGAAGATAGAACAGGTAGGAGAAGAGCGAGGGGTGAAGAAGGAAATGGAATTTTTTTTGTTTGGTTTTTGATTTTGCGGTACTGTTGCTGGTGGTTTTGGTAATTAGTATTTTGTCTTGTGAGTCTTGTCCTGCGGTTAATTGGGCGCTGTCTCTGGTTATATCTTATGGCGGCTTGTGGGTATTGTACTGGTTCGCCTTGTCCTCTGGAGTTAGGTGGTGGTGGTTGTAGTTGGGAATGTCCGAGGGGGTGCTTTTTGGTTCTGTGTCTTGGTCGATTGTGAGTATATGGCAAGTTGAGTAAGTAGGTGGTTTGTATGAAGGGTCGATAGGAATGTACGGATGCAATGTTGTGCTTGATGGTTGGATGTGGGTTGCTATGTGGGGGATGTTTGGAGGGTACGATGTCGTTTAGTCGGTTGTAATGGGAGGTTCTGAAGATTAAATTTGGATGATTTCTCTTTCCAGTCTGTGATTGTCAGGTAGTTTGGTGTAAGGAGGTGCATGCCCAGGTCGGGTGGGCGTAGTTTATGATTGTCGGATGTAGGAGTAGGTATGAAGGGGATAGTTCTTTGTAGGAAGTAGGTGATGTAGAGGAGGGAAGGAGTGCGTTGATGTTAATTGCAGAAAAGCGATTCATTAGAACAGCTTTAAGGCCCGAACCGAGAACTATCTATAACAACTTTAAAGCAAAAGTTAGGTTAAAACCTATTACGAACGTAATTTATGAATTAGCAACTATCGAAACAAACCACATCTTCCAAAATCCCACTCTAGCCCCACTATTTCAAAGATTCCAGCAGTACTTCATTAAAAAATCAATGTCTACAACAAAACCGATACCTCCTTACCGATATTTCTTTCATGAGACCTTCATAAATCACAAACTGCCTAGAAATAAATCACAAATAAATTACTGGCACAAAATCACACACATACCTAGAAAAGTACACGCAGAAAATTCTCCCTCTTCTACTATCATCAGCCCGAAATCTTTTACTTATTATCAAAAAGACACAGCGCACGTACGTAGTCCGTCCCAGACCCCAAAAAATACTGATAAGAAGAAGCAACGCCCGAACATGGCCACTACCAGCTGGCCATCTTTTTATCTGCACTCTGGCGGATGAGCGCCATTTCTCTTTAGGCCAAAGTTGTCCGACATCGCTCTGACACTACCCTACATGAAGCGTGCGACATGACAGGTGAAACGTCGGCATACTGGGCCAAGGGCGCTGCTTCACCCGGACAGCCAACAAGTGATGAACTCGAGCCAAGGAAGCTTACGTGTAGGTATACTTTTCTTCACAAAAGCCCTCCGGACATTTTCAAAATTTTCTCAAAAATGGCCCCACATTTTTTCTTTAAACGTCTTGTAATAATAGAGTAACATACACTTGTAAAAGTGGAATAGTTCAGATTTTACGATTAATTCTGAATTTACGAAAATTTCAAAATTATGAACTATTTTCTTCCCACAACTACAAAATTAAAGATAAAGATTCTTCCCTCACATGAAATGTGTTGCCCGTAATTAGGCTTATTATTAAAGCCATGTACATTTTTCAACAACAAAAATTGTAATTTCGCGCAATATTGCAATTTTGCCATTTGCGTGCAATATTTGAAATTTAAAGAAATAAAAAATATGATTTTCTCAAACCCGCTCCAATTTTTTTCTTGAAACTGTTGGTAGGAATAATGCTAAATGTACTCTATTGGATGACATGAACGCCATATTGCTCTATTCTTTTGTTGTTTTTAATTACAAAAATGTATTTTTTTAAGTTGTCTCTCACATCGTTAATATTATATCAACGGCAATTTGTTCACAATATTGTATTTATATATGTGCTTTAAATAATGTCATAAAAATCTAGAAAATTCAACGGTTTTCTGTGAAAACTAGCCCAAAATTCCACATTTTCAGAAACGCTCAAATGCAATTTTCTCGAAATCAGCTCCAATTTTTTCTTCTAAGGAATAGTGCTAATTGCACTGTTTAAGATGACAAAATTAACTTTTTTGTTTTTTCAAAAATTACGCAAATGTTTTGTTTTATTTATGATCTCCCACACCGTTAATATGCACATTTACAGTAATTTGTGATCTCTACTGTATTTGAGAGTAAAGTGCTTTTAATGATTTCAAATTGATTTTTTGAAAACTGAAAAATTTTCTCTGAAAAAGAGTATCAAATTTCGAATTTACAGTTGGGTGTATGCGCTAAAAGCGACTGCAAACTTGTCAAAAAAATTACAATTTGGAACGAGGTTATACTGCTCTTTAATATCCATAAAATAATATTTCCGTTCTATTATTAGGACATCTAATTAAGAAATATGCTTAAAAAATGTACTTGGGAGATGATAAGACAATGGACAGACAGCTGGCAAGACAATGTGGCAATTTCGTATAGCTAGCCGAAACAATATAGGAAATAAAAAACTGATACGGGAAAGACTCTGCTATTCTGTAGCACCACTATTTTCCGTATTGAATAAAATTTCGCTTTGTACAATTTAATGCAGTAGAACTTATGTTCGGCAGGACACGACTCATGCTCACGTTAGGCAGATTTCCGTCATCAGTCGATAAATATCACGGGAGAAATTATACAGAATGACTTAGAATAAAATGTTACAAACGTCGAAGGCACGTAGTCGTTTTTTGGAATCAAAGACGATAGTAGTTTTGCTTTGTGAGCCAATGAACCAGAATGTCGAAGTTGTGAATTACGTTATTACTAGATGTATATTAAACTCTTATTGTTGAATATTCATTCTATATTTTTTTAAATTTTGTTTACTTCAGATCGCAGTGAAACTACATGGCTATAAGCGATCAAAATCCCTTTCACATTACATTATTACATAATTTACATATCTGATTATGTAATATTTCATAACATTGTCATTTAACATTTTAAAACAAACAAAAATAAATACATGTAATATTGCAAGCATATGATTTGTTTAACAAGAAAGGAAATACTATGTATAGTTTTCTAATTTTGTAACACATAGAAATTTAATAATTTTGTCACATAGCGAAATAGAATTTAATAGAGAATGGATATCAGTATCAAATTATAAGTTTCCCTAAGATTACTTGTGGAAGGATATTCAACTAATAAATGGAATGTAGAAATAATTTCACCACAATTTTAAATATTTTGATTTCCATTGAGTTGGTTGATAATTTATTTTGAATAGCAGATATTACTGACAATTAATCTGTAAAGATAACCATATCTGAAGAAATTTTGTCTTGTAAAAATGGTATCTAATGCTGTAATAATTACCCACACTTCATAGAAGAAAACAGAAAAAAAGTCTGGTAAAAAGTAAAAAAAAAAAAAGTAAGTTGAGAGTGATATGGAATTATAGAGCCTCCAGTTCCCCCATCTGTAAAAAAAATAATTGGTAATCAATTTGTCTTGAAGTGAAGAAAAGTACGAGAAAATAGCAGATGAGGGTAAATCTGAATTGGGAATATTTGTAAAATCTAGATAAATTTGTTTATTTCGTGTTTAGTCAGAAGTGCCTAAAAGCCCGAGTTTACCACATTAATAAAGTTATTATTATTACTATTATTATTATAATTATTATTAATATTATTATAATAATTATTATTATTATTATTATTACCTTCGTCCAAAGAATATGTAATCTTAGAAAATCTTAAATAAAGTTACACATGTAATATTTGCTCCTGAATACTAGGCAGGTCAGTATGCATTGGTGTTTGTCGTATATACGAAATCTCTTCGACAGCGTCAGATAGTGACTTATCAAACACAAGCACATTTTGACTTGCAATTCAGGGGCAAATGTGAACTTCGTTATATTAAATTTCCTATTACACATTCATTTGCAAAATATAATCACTCTTTTTAATCCTTTGAATCTAATGGCTGTTTTACACGGAGAAATTTTATGTAAAATTGTTTCATAAAACTATTCATCTAAATCTGTATTTCATCAACTAAATTTGATCCAGTCTAGCTTTCACATGGTAAAATTTGGAGTTTAAAAAAACATTTAAAGTAGATTATAACCTATTTCATCAAATAATTATAAGGAACGACCAATCAACACTCGTGAATTTGAGCAATTTGATCGAGAGCAACGCTACTGGTGAGAAAACTGCGAAGCTCACGCGAGAATGAACTGCGCCGTTTGCGTCCGGGCGTAGGTTTGGTTAGGTTAGTTTCCTCGAAAGAGGGTACGTAAACAGGCATCGCAATGATAAAAAGGTGTTGGTTGAGAGTTGAGGGAACCGTTTTACTTGTATATTGTCAACGTCCCTCTGTATTAATTGCAATGCAAGAGGAGAGGTCGAAACGCAGTAATCCTCCACGATGGCGGGGCAAACAGTTTTACTAAAAAATTGAGTGTACAACACACTTATTTTTGAAGCGTTTTATAAACATTCTACGTGTGATTCATAAAACCAATTTTGTAAACATTATGACCATGTACAACAGGCATATTGCAAAATCTAAATAATAAACTGCTTTTAAAACTGTAAGACCATCCGGCAGCATCGGAGACGCCACCCTAAGCTAATTTGTGGTATCCTCCAGGTATCTCGAACCAGCGGACCTCAACCCTCGCCGGCACAAGCTCTGAGCTTCGGACTGGTCTCCCGACAAGTATGCTAGTGCACAGCATTTGTGTTTAAGTCGGTGAGGGTAGGACGAGGAAGAAGGAAAAATCATGCGCGGTTCGTCGCTGTTTGATAGCAAACTGCTCCGGCATTTGGCTGGAGTTGACCTACCACTAACCTAACTATTTCAATACCAAACTAACCTAAATTTTCCTGAATGTGAAATCACGGAAAACTGCCTATCAGAAAAACCGGTCGCTAGAATGTTCTTCCTGAATTCAACCAGCTCTCTAGCTAGAGTTGAAAATCCTGCCTGTCGAACCCGGTCGGAGGTAGTGCAATGACATATGTTCGTGCCTCAGCCGGTGCTCACTAAAAGCGCTCCTCAATTGTACTCACGTTCATTAGTTCGCAGTACACATCGTCGTTGACGAGATCCGCCTGGTCCCTCGTGTCGCGCAGCGTGAGGCACTCGTTGAGGACAGTGAAGTCCAGGGTCACCTCTCCCAGAGTCTCCTCCAGCCGCACCTTCTCGTCGCTCAGCACCCGAATTTCGTGTTCGACGTCGTGAAGTCCCCGACTCAGCACCCGGTGCCATTCTTTTATCTCGTTTATCCTGCGACACACATTTCGAGTTTTTTCAGGATGCTCCATCAACATACGATAAGTACAACCTCAGACCAAAACAGGGATATCACGATGTTTCGGGAGCTATGAAAAGTGTTTAGTTCCTGATAGAGGCAATTGAGTCAAGTTTTCAACATAATATAAATATTTTAATGTAATTAGAATTACAAACATATGACTTAAATTATATTCTTTAAGAGAAAATACGAATGTTAGTAGATTAAAACGTAGTTGGGGATGTTGATTGCTTCTAAATGTACGACGCTTCTCTAGATGTCACCGTCAGTAATAACTCAATTCTCTAAAACCTTTGCTAGAGCAATATATTACTTCCACGAACTCGCAAGTAATCTGCTCTGAGGACTAGATTTTAGTAAAAAAAAAAAACTAATGTGAAATGATTACAATTAATTACCGAGGTTAATTACAGCTTAAAAACCCCAACTGTACTAATATTTAATTAGTATAATCCTGGTATTATCAAGGGTTCTCAAAGTGTATTGTATTAAGCACTTTTCGACCATGTAGCGATCATCATCAAAGCAGTTTATCAGCTAAATGTGCTTAAGGCAACTTATAAGATTAGTGTCTTATGAATAATATCAGGTATTAGAGCATTGCATCTCCGCGATTTGACTCGCTCGAGCAACTCGCCTTCGAGTACAAGAGACTCGAGCACCGCATACTCGAGTGTCCTTAGCTCTCGAAGCCCACGTGATTCAGTTTTGAGCGGAAGAGGTTAAGTGCAATCAAGTGCGAAGTGCACCTAGATGACATCAATATAATATACAATAGTACTTTAAGTAGTATACTTTTTAGAAACCAATAAAAAAATTAAAAACTGAACTCCTGTGTCTTCGAACGTAACAAAAGAACACTGCGTAAACGAATAGATGATCATAGAAAGGTTTAAGAGTGGCGCGGTGTATTATTGAATTTTCCAAGATTTAGATAGTCAAAGTCCTATCTAGTGAACAGAAAATTAACTGCAAATAGCTATTTTATGTATTTCGGTATTATACAAATTTATCTTTACTTAGGGGTAATACGAAGAAGTTTCGTTGAGTTTTAAGAATTAAAAAATATTTTAATATTTGGGTAATATTTATTAATATTTTAATCATGGTGTTCGCAAGTCCTTCCAAAATTATGAACAAACATTACAATGACATACTTCTAAATAGTACTTAATCTACGAAAACAAAAGATTGTGTGATATTAAATTTTATTCTAGAAATCTTATTTCAAAAATGTTAATAATAGAATACAAAACTAATATCTTTTACACAAAATAACAATAAAAAATGTTTTTAATCAATAATCGAACACAAAACAAAAATATAAGTATGTGTTAAATGCACATAGTAAATATTTTACCATTCTTCAAAACAACTGTAGAAGGGAATTACAAACGTTCGGTGTGGCGACGCCTACGTAGGACACTGACGCACCGGAAACGAGATAACCTACAAATCACTAATCCAAAGATGAGCGTCGCTATACAAGGCTTAGGCTGGTAACTTACGAAAGGATGTGCAATTTTTCCGCTTATCAATATAAAGACAATGACCAACTCACATTACGTGCGCGCTCACTGCCTGCGCAAATACTGAAAGATATAACAATTCAAATTGGTAGCAAACATAGTAGAAAGTAAATGCATACAGTAGAAAGTAAACATTTTATAATATTTAATACTTAAGGATTCATACACTTTTTGGCGTTAATATCACACTATAATAAAATATCATTATTTTATCTGTTAACATAACAACTAATGTCTGATAAATAACGAATATAATAATAACTAATAAAACCTTATTTCAAACTTCACTTATCACATACTTTTTCTTTAGCTTGTATTCACTGCTGTGAAGTTGGTTTTCTACCATATTTTCCTCTTCACTCTCCATCGCTGTATGCCAAGAAGCACTTCAAGCTGATTTCGAGTATAGAATACTCAATAATGAATCAGGTGCTCGAATGAATTCAAGCAACGGACACTCGACCGAGTGAATCTTGTCACACCTCAGTGACATCCAGAGGCTAAAAGGAGAACTCTTTGGTGCACCAAGCTTACTGGAGTGAAATGCTCGAATGCAAGGCACTAATAGGTATCAATCATCCCAGCAATGTAGGAACGGGACCTTTTAGGCCAGTGGTGTCTCCTAGCTAGTAGATATGGGGATGCGATAATGAATTATTATATTTCAGCTTGAACGGATAATTCCAACTGCGTCTCCGTCATTCTTCATCACTCTGAAATATTTTAGTTTATTTTTCAAATTAGATACCTTCTGAATCTTCCTTGAAAATCACAAATTTTTCATTGCATGCACTTACATAAACATAACAAAAGAACTAAAAAATGAACCATAATAAACTACATACCTAATTTTTGAACTCTAGCTCTATTCCTCGCTGTTTTCTCGCAAATACAACGGTCACGTCCTCTTGAATTGAGGGTTCGACCGAACATCGTCCAACAATACATTTTGTTTTTAATCTCACACCCGCTAATCTAATGATCACTTTCATATATCTTTCTACAAAAATGATACAGACAATTATTCACTTTTGTGGGGTGATATTTAATGGTTGTCCATCACTAATGACCTTAAGTTTCTGGAATAGGTGAATAAACTAAAAATGAACAGGGTGCGCTCGCCATTTCGAATCCTTTCATACACAAAAAAAGAAAAATTATTTCGCGTTACAATTTCGAATTCAAGACTCTCTTTAACGGATTACTAGTTAGACAAACTAGTCTATGTAACGCACATTAAGTACGAAACAACATTTATTCTGCAACGCACAACACACATGACGAACGAAATAACATCGCACGCACTGTTTCGACTTTACGGACCGTCATGGACTGCCCCATCGTACTATTTACTTACACGAAAGGAGTGCTCTCGTTTAGCCAAGTCTGCTAACCCATATCGAGTTACTCAGCTGTACGTAATCAGGTTGAAATGTTCTTAATAATAGTTGGCAGACTTGCATTAGTTGTAGAAAAATACAGTTGGGCCGTCTGCCCCCGCTTCGGGGTCCACAATCGTGGCACGTGACGTCTGGGATTCCCAGGCCCGCTACCGAATGATGACTGCATCAGAGGAAGGGGTATGGAAGGTTCTTGGGAGGGGATACACAAAGACCAATGAGAACTCAGAAGCCTGTGATGTGAGAGCAGTGGTGGCTGGTGCCTTTAAATAATAGGAGACTGCATGCAAAAATAGAAAATGAATTGAAATGTTCAATACCAGTGTAGGTCTACCGTGAGCTTTTATATCGCACTTTTCTTCAAGAGCTAAGCTTTTAAATTTCCGTTTTTAAATGTTGAACATAATTACTCTTCGTATTCATTCTAAACACGAACTAGTGGTGCTGAAACAGCACTTACTTTCTCTCCCATGCTTTCACGCAAAATTACGCGAAAAGCACTCAAATTTTCGAAATATTGTACAGGGCTTTATTTTAAGGAAAAGATATCGTTAAGGAAGCATATCTCTATCTTTCATATTTCAGTTCCAGGAATACTTCGAAAAAGTTTGAGCTTTTCGTTAATTTTGGAAAAATTAAGGTTTTTAACGAAAATAAGACCTGCACCATTCTCTTAAACATCCTTCATACTAACCAACAACGAAATTTAATCAAATATAATTGGAGCCATTTTTTTAAATGTCCCACTGGCTTCATGTTAAGTACTCCCAAATATACAGATACGTTTTGCCGTCATTTGATTTTTCGGTATTAGGGACCCACAAAACGCTTTCGGGCACATCACGTGTTAGAGGATTTTTATTTCAGTATTTAGCAACTAGAATTATCTGCTTTTTCGTTACCAGGTCCCTGGAATAAAAGTTTTTCTGTCGAGTTTTTCGTCGTAATTTCGCGCAGCATTACACAACTTTACTCTACTCCATTTTCTACAAAAATGTAGTGGAATAATTCCACTTTGAAGTGAGATTCCGTTCTTGATTATGTTACTCTGTCCAGATATGTTCAGCTCCGAAAGAATGCTTATAATGCTAGTGGGAGTGCCACTAAAAAAATAGACGAACAAACGTAAGCTTTCGTAGCAGCTTTGTTATGCAGAAGCGCAGCAAAGGTACATTGTAAAATCAAAATATTTTCATTTTGTAAATCCAACTGGATAAGCATTGAATGCTATTATTTATTCGTAAAATCAAAATCACCATAATTATGACATCAAAAACATTTATTTACTGTGTACTAAAAATGTTAATAACTATTTTTTAAACATTTACATTTATTAAAAATATATACAAATACTTAACTTTTATCCACATAACATTTTTGTTTCAAGCAAAAAATTAATTGGGCCTAAAAGGCCCCATACTTAGTAGAAGAATTACTTATATTTATAATTTCTCATTCTCTGATCCTAATTTTATTAATTTAAATGTGCCAATTAATTACTTCGGCATACTCTGCCCAAATCAAACTTTCATCCTATTCTTGCACACAAGAAAAAAACTTAATGCGTAATAACGATTTAAAGCTTCACTTGACCCTTAACCTGTTTCTTATTATCTTTCAACTTGTGTTCCATTTCACCTACATGTAAAGTTTTCTCATCCTCTATGTAATAAAATCAATGTTTGTTTGTTTGTTAGTATTTTATTAGCTGCCATACCGTTAATCCGATTACGATGAAATTGTGTCAACTTATTGCTTACACTTACGCGAAGAATATAGACATCCTACAATGGTAATGTGCATATGTCTCTCGCACATAGACGCGTTTTGATGTGTATGCGCTTATGGTGGCACAAGAGCACTGAATAGAAGTTCTATCCAACCCGCCGTGCACTCAAGTATTAAGAGCGACACTGAACAAACCCATACGTAAAACGTGAGTAACAATCACGTGACCGATACTGTGTAAAGCGTAATGCATTGCAATAGCGAAGCATTGCCGGGTCCTCTTGTATAAAATATAGTTAGTATATCGTATAACATATACCATTTCACGGACGGGCAAGAGCAACAGATTTGCCCGCGGGCAAAGCGACATTAAACGTAAAAGTAAAAATATGAAATACCAGATGGTACCACTGTCAGTTTATGTCTTCGAAACAAAGGAGCGCTCTGTTACTACCTTCATTGAGCAGCCTGTCTCTCGTCCAAGACCCGATTTTCTACGACTTTCCTCGTATTTCGCACACGGAGAGGCGGCCAACGCACGTGCCGTAGGGACAGGGCCTCCCCCATTCTTCCCCATACCCTTCTTCGGCAAACTGAGAAGACCTTGAGATGACAGAACGATCATGCTTCGTTTTGTACATTGTTATGATTTTTCATTGTTAGTTAAATCGTAACTGTAAATTAATAAACACGGCCACTGTCAAAATACTTTTTATTGCGCACGAATTTCATTTTAGAGTATCGAGAAAGAAAGAATACAGCACTTGTTTAAAATCGGAAAATGTATAGTAATGAAATTTACAGGATGTTTGTCCAAATATGTTACTTTTCCACATAATCGCGGTTGAGGGCAAATAACTTTTAAAGCCTGGGCACCACCTTTTGTATACCCTCAGCTCCACCTCCTTATGCTCCCTTTTCTGTCTCCATGGCCTCATTATTAGAAAATCGCTGTTCACCCAAGAACTCCTTCGGTTCAATGAAAATATGGTAATGCGAGGGAGCAAGGTCTGGGGAGTAGGGTGGGTGAGTCACAAGGTCCCAACCAAATAATACGGGCAGGTCTTCAGTGAACCGGACATTATCGGCCCTGCCGGTGTTATGGAGTGACACACGAGGAACCATCCCGCTTCTTTTGACTTTGATTTTTTGTTTCAAATTCTCACAAGATGCAGCAGCATTGATGGCGGTCCCTTTTGGTATGAAGTCGACCAACAAGATCCCGTTCCGGTCCCAAAAGACGGATGTCACGATGTTTCTCTGTTAATTTTGAACTTTGAATGTGTGTGTTAGCGAATGGGCATAGCATTACTACAGAGACTGCCTGTTTGACTGAAGAGTTAGCGACACGTCCACATTTCGTCTACAGTCACAACTGAGTCCAGAAAGAATTCGTCTTAAGCTTTAAAACGTTGAAGAAATTCACGTACGGCCGAAACGCGATTCTCTCCGTATTGCGGAGTCAACATTTTTGGTACTCACCGTGTACATAACTTCCTAAACCCAAGTTCTTCTGACACGATTTCACCCAGGAGACTGATTGAAATGTGTGGGCCGCCGACTCGCTTGCGCATCGTGAGGAAACTAATGACTGACAGTTTCACTCTGCGGCACGAGGAGCAAACGAGCGAACAACTGGATTACATGAAAACTGTGACGACACTTCGTAACGAACTGAGGCCCTTGATGTCTCAATGTCTTCGTTGAAAATAGATTACTGTATGTCCTACACAGCCTTTAAATTTTTACTTGTTGGATGTCCCTCGAATTATTATCATCGATGTTTTAAATTTGAACACCGATGTTTTGTTATCGATGTCACATTTCTACGAAGGACGCGACGATAAGTGGAAGTTACCGAAGTTGTATCTCATTTTATGTTAATATGTTTCCTGGCTATCGTGACCCCGCTGATTTCGTTGATTACATAAATGAGAAAGCGCGAAATTCACGATTTTTCTCGTAAACATAGAACTTAAAATATTGGGCTGCCAGGAGCTTTTCTAATTTATTTCTTCGTCTTCTCTTTCCCCTTCTTATTTTTTTCCTTCCTATCCTCCTACTTCTTCATTTCCCTCTTCTCCTTATTTGTATTCTCTACACTGTCTCCGCCATTCCAACTCTGTATCTTTCTTCGACTTCGTCTCTTTTTCTACCTCAGTCTTTCTCCGCTCCCGTCTGTCTCCGTCTCTGCTCCTTGTCCATCGTCTTCTCTTTATTTTCTTCGACTTCTCCTTGTTCTCTTGTCCGTCGTCTTTTCTTTGTTCTGGTTCATTTCTCTCACCTTGTTCTTGTATGCCCTTTTTGTATGTCTTCTTCCCCTTTTCTTCGCCTCTTTCTTCTTATTTCCCTTCTCTTCCTGCTACTCCTCACTTTCACAGCAAGTATTCACGTCACATGATAATTGCAAGGGCTGCCGCAAGGAGTGCATTAATGCATAAACGCCAAACGGGTTGCGTCAAGAATGGCAATGATTCTAAATGCTCGGGTAAATTTATTATATCGATGAATGTTTGTCACTTTCCAAAACTGATGTTTTAAAATCAGAAGTGACATCTTATGTTCAAGATCTTACAATGTTAAAGATGGAATTTCGTAAATTAATAGATATTGTTATATTACCTAAAGATTTAAAAATAAAATTTATTGGCCACAGGTGTAATAGTTTAAAAATCGATTCTATTGTGCAACAAACTTATTAAAAAATATAAAATGACAGATATTTTCCTCGAGCCCAATTTTCACTTTCAAATCAGTTGCGAATATGTCTACGCGTGTGCCTAATAACGTTTGCGAAAGACGATTTTCTCCTTTGAAGAGAGTAAAATCAAACCACGGAAGACCCCTGATCCTAACTGCTCTCCCCTCATTACTGAAATATTTGTTCTAAATATAGGATGAGACATTGCCGAATAACACAGCTAAATACATGTGAAAAAACACATCTCAATTACATGAAAATGATATAAAATGTCATTTTGATGAGACATTTCTCTATCATCTGGCCAACAGTTTCTAAAAAAATTATTTTCTTCGCATATAACGCCCGAAAAATCGTGCTCACAATGAGTACAACCTCTGAAGATAATTCTGCTGAAGGAAAAAAAAAACTTTTTTCCGAAAACAAACGAAGTTAAACACAAATTCATGAATGGACGGAATTAAGGAGCAAATTTAGACAGATCCGTATTGCGACCGGTCCTGCGATTGCTCCTGATTTAAAAACAACCCACCTGCCGACCGTCAAACTGAGTAGTGTGCCTTGCCTTACCACAAATAACGCTAGTGACCTGAAGGTGTGGAGATCGAAGAGGGCCTCGAGATGTCTGAATTAATAGTCTGAAAAAGATATAAAAGCTGAAACGACCTGACTTTACAATTGAAGACGTAAAAGATAGAGAGACAGATTAAATTGATGAAGACCAGAATTAATTCAATAGTAATTTTGAATCAATCGTATACCGGTGTGGTTTGATCAGTTCCACCAAAAGTTGAAGATGACTTAAAAAACAAAACGAAAAGTACAAGTGAAAGCAGTGCAAAATGTACTACTTATAAAGATGATAAAAGATCAACAGCAGCTTGATCATACAGGTATGTTAAAAGAAGTATTAAATAAAAAACAATTATAACAAGCTAAGAATAATTACAACTAATGAAAAAAGTGGCATTTTAGTAGTAGAGGCAGCTAACGACATGACAGAAGCTGACAGTGGGGGATTGTTTAATTTTTCCCTCGTTGAAGAAAAATTAAGTAAGAAGTTTTTGCCAAAAATCGTTGCCCATGGTCCTAGAAGTATAGATGAGGCTGTGATGATGAATGATTTACACAAGTATAGATTTGAAGATGAAGCAAAAGAAATAAAAAAAATATATATTTAAAAAAGAATTAGAATGAAAATAAGCTACTCCGGAGCTGGGTTTTAGAGTATCCCCTCGAATTTGGAAACATTGCTGCACAACGGGGAGACTCTATACCGACATGGTATTTTACCATGCTATAGTAACAACGATGCGGTGTCTGAACTATCTAAAGTTTGGGCGCCAGAAAGACATGTGTTCTGAGAAGCGCCCTCGTGCTCATTGTGCTGATGTGCAGACACGTTCCAATTGCCTATATTTCGCGCCAAATTACATGAAAACTACTTATATTTTCGAAAAATTGAACTTCGCTTTATTTCGAAATCTGTTTCTATGTAACATGTTTCATTAAGGGAAAAATATCTTCAATACTCAATTGTAGAAAGATGGCGAAAAAAGTTTGAAATTTTGCAATTTTCAAAAAATCAGGAATTTTAACGAAAAAGAGTCCTACACCATTGGCTTACACGTCCATTACAGTACTAGATAACAAAATTTAATTTAAAAAAGTTTGAGCCATTTTTTGAAAATATCCGACGGAATTCATGTAAATGTGGGGCGATACGGTACACCCGAAAATTAAAATATCGTGTTGAAATTCGAGGGGCGGCGACATCAGCCAGATCAATTGAGTAATTAACAATTTTGGTGAAAATTAGCTGAAAGGTTTTAGCGCTATCGTTGCCCACAGAGGGACGGACAGAGACGTATTACTCAATCAATTTTTCGGTATCAAGGACCGAACAAAACCGACCAACAAAACACGGATTTTGACTTCACAACGTGTTAAGAGTAAGTAATATAAAGGGGCAAGATTTTTCTACTTTTTCGTTATCGGGACCGCCAATAAGGTTTTTGTGTCGGTAATTCCCCGTTTTTCCCCCCGCAGCATTACAATACTTTCTCTTCACTTCGTAAGCAGCAACGAGAACGTAAAAACCTATTGAAATGAAAAATGCAAGAATCGATTATGGCCATGCATGGTGGAAATAACCACTATGGGTAATGCAAATAAATGTTGGGCGAACGATTGCGGCAAATGTCAACACCGAAGCTATGTTCAAATTTTAGAAATAATTTCAGTTCAAGAACCTTATGCTGCGGACGGAAGAGGAGCTAGCATGCACCGCGCTAGCTTGTGATGCAGGCAATAACTTCGGGCAGAAAGCTTGGACCATTGTTTATAAATAATCCGACGTTTTGAGTGTTGGAATAAACGTAATTTACTTCATCTGACCAAGTAGTCTATAAAGTGAGTTGATTTGGTCAGGACTAAAGTGATACCTGCATCAAATCTAAATGGTTCATCCTGAACACAAACTGTTTATGTGGATATTTATTTCTATTCCTAAAAGCCTTTGAGTGATTTTACAAAGAACATTTTCAAAATATGCTTAATTAATCTCATCATTAACATTAATCTCATGCAAACAATATGTAACAAAAAACTAACAATTAACTCAATGAATCCGAAATATTCAATGACATTTAAATATTTGTAACTAAATCCAATTCAAAGTATAATTCTTTACACTTTTCCTGGCTGAAAAACAAGAATTATTCTCATACTAACATTGTAATTTTAACAATAATACAATGTTTTAGGTATCATAATTTACAACTTTGGCATTTTAGTAAATGTTTGAATTTTCCTCTCACTTTAAGTTTGATTTGACTAGTATCGAATAATAGTTTAGTTTATTGATTGTATTATATAACATTCTTTTTAATACATTCAATCATAATTTATTTTAACAACTCTCAAATAATGGAATAAAATCTTTCTATCTGAAATGATGGATTATCATTTATAATAATTAATGTTGTATTCTAGCGAAATATCAAGTGTCAGGTTTAGACTTATCCAACTATGACTTATTTGTAAGTTTCCCTTAAGGAAACTTACAAATTAGTTATAATTAGATCAATGTACATCATTGTGGTCATACACATACCAGGCCAATACAGAATTTAAGTGTTTTAATAAAAACAGGAATATGTTTGTGAAAAATGATAATTTTTTTTATCAATGGATGACAATCTCTGTTCTTCCAACTCCACAAATAATAGAATCGAAAGACATTTTTGTGCAAAACAATTTCTCTTCACTACTAAGGGTGAATCTGTATTTTTTAACAATTATTAATAAAAAAAATGAGATCCGTGAGATTCATTGAATTTATTAAATCTAAATTTCACATTACCTGTGCCAACATCTGCCAAACTAATTGTCATTCACAAAAATTCATTTTAGATTTAACTTCAAACATTGCTCATCAAATTTTAATTCACTAAATGCCCTAAACAAGGCCTCTATAATGTAATTAGATATTTCAACGTGAAAGTTCTCTTGTAGCAAATAACATAGTGTTATAATTTACATTCATATGTTATAATGTATAAAAGTTGCACCCTTTTATGTTATACACTTTAAAAATTCAGAGGCCAAAAGTTGAATAGAATAGTTCTGTACTTATAAAAGATCTTTATAAACAAGAAAATGGACAGCTACAATAAATTCTGTTTGTTGTTTTCAGTAAAGTGATTAATAAATTCCATTTAACTCTTTTTGGGGCTGATCAGTCTTTTCAAGAAAGTACCTAATAACGTAAGTTGAATATGGAATTTTTGTAATACTTTACCTGTCACCAAGGCGTATATCATTGAGATAAGTATCCCATTTTGTTCTGATGGTTGTTTCATTACGAAGTTGTCGAGCCTCATTTCGTTTTTTCATTGCATCTTGTGATCTGCCATCTGCATCTTTTCTAATTGAATATATTTGACAGTACCAGTCTGCAAGAGTACTGTGGGGCTCAGGCTTTGCGAAAGTCACAATTGACATTTTGGTATATTTCTGAAAACCTTCTTTAGTGACTTAATAAAACCAGAATCCTAGAATTCTTGGTAGTTTTAGAAAACTTTTATTACAGTAGTAACTTCAAGCAATATAGCACACCCTTCTTGCAAAGATAATCTCTCTTATAACAATTTCTTTCATAAAATGATTTGCAAAGTTTCTTCTTCTAAAAGCCTGAAAACAGCAGTAACACAATGTTAAATACTGAAACTATGGAAACTGAATGCTAGCCTCCCAGGAAGATTGTTAGGTTGTCATGGCAGCCATATTGATCCCTACCTCACAGACTCTAAGGACCTTCAAAGGTTAGATAATATTGCAGGAATTGATTAGTAATTAGAGAAATGAAAGATATCTTTAATCAATTTCTGTTTATTAATGTATCTAAAATTTACAAAAATTCTAGTTTGTACTCAGAAAGCTTACACTAGTATGAACACAACAATGCTTCAGATAAATCACAATAATAGTACAAAATTTGAAGAAGAAAAAATATTGTTAAGCTAATTGTTTACATCATTACTAGCTAGACCATTTATATCACAAACACAAAAAAAAAGTACATTATCTTTGTATCAAAATGAGTCTTGCTATTACAATGAAAATGTGCATGACAAAAGAATTAATTTATCAGTAAATGTGACTTTTATTAACATTTCTGCTAATACTAAGAACACATATCATAGAAATAGATTTAATAATTAGTACAAAAGAAGTACTCAAGTTACTTCTCATTACTGTCAAGGAATTTTGGAGGCCATCGTTTTACGTAACTATCTTGCATTAAATACGTTCCAAGAAAGGGTACTCTAATTTACTTCTTACAATTACAAGATATATCCTCCTCTTTGTAAAACACAAATCTGACATACAAAATTTTTATAACACAGGTGAATATAACATTTTAGGCACCTGTCATTATCATAATTACCATGTGCTACACAGTCTTTTTAAATTTACATTGATATTACACTACTGTGTGATTTGTGTTGTGTACGACTTTTTATAGCATTAAAAATACCTGAAAATAACTTAACTTAAGTTATTTTATAACTTAAAAGTTACTTCTAGTAACTTTTAATACATCTACAAAATTGTACAAATAACTTATCTTTAAGTACAAGTTCAAGATGGAAAATTTCTACTTCCTTTTCAGAACGTATCTACCCATTTCTAATACAACACACAACTCCTTTATCAGTAAAACAATTATAATACCATACTACAGATTTTGTACTCCTTACATTTGACTATCCTAATGGCTAATAGCCAAATGTGTGCACTAATTTTCCTAATACAATATATGTATTTACATTTATTTAAAATTTGCAACACTTAAAACTATACAACTCTTGCACTGAGAAATATTTTAAAAATATCTTACAAACTGTTTCTTTCTGCACTTAAATCATGTTTGAATACAATAATAAACTCAAAGTTTTTCCTGTAACCTTTGTAGTAATGAAACAATCCCTGGGTATGAATGGATAAGTGCACTTTTATTAAATTGATAGAGGGCACATTTGAAACAACACCTAAATAAATATGGTATCAATGCTTAAATTGCAAAGGATTTTTTCCAGGACATTCATCTAAAATAAAAATCTTTCCTGTTACAAACAAGAATGGAACCATTATGCATTTAGAATTTTTAATACTATCACATGCAGTGCAGTCTGTTTAACAGTTAGCAAACAGTAGTGGTCATTATTTTACTTGAAATTAGCATTACCCTACATTGTTGTAAGCATTTTATTAATATCTACCTAACCAGATCTCCATTATGATGATGATGATTATTATTATTATTATTATTATTATTATTATTATTATTTAATAGAAAAATGAAAACTTAGTCCAGAATGTGGTAAAAATTTGCCTGAAAATTTGATAACACAGCTGTCTTCTAGCTCTCCCACGTGATGAAATTCATTGAAGAAATAAACCCCTTGCCTTGTATGCATATCCCATTTCACTTTCTCACCAATATTAACCATTTCTACAGGCCCTGTTGTAATGCCATGTTTGGGATTGCCATCCAAATCCCAATAAACCCACATTACAACACCATGACAAATGCCAGATCTGAAACACACAAACATTAATTACCAGTGACCTTCTTAACAGCAAGATTTGAGAAGTAGAAACAATGTCAGCAACCTAATAACATTAGAAAAAAAAACAAAAAAACTAGAACAATAAAACTTCATTTATACTTTTTTTCAGGGAACTTGAAGGGAAAAAATGTATGAGGAGAGAGAGAGAATGATTTTAAAAAGGTGCTGTTAAATATCATTATTTATGTGTTGGAACATTGTATTTTATGAATGCTTGAATTCAGATGTAAATTCTAACATTCACTTCTTTATGCGTGCTGTTCCGTTACTGTGCTTACGTTTTTACTTGCTCTGTACTTACGCATCTGTTACATGCAGTTCATGTGCAATTCATTGAATTAGTTCATAAAAACGTACTATTGTAAACAGGATTTATTATGTAATATAATTGTAATTTATGATAATTTATATATTGGTCATCATAGGTTGTGAAACAGATTACTAGTACAAATAGTTTAATATCTATCTGATTTATAAAAATCTTACTTCCCGAAACCAAGAATGAATACCTTGTTACGAAAAAGTGATGATCACAGTTTTTTTATGTAAAAATGTAATTACATTGATCTCTGTTTTACGTTAGAGCTAGAGAGCTTTAAAAGTCATGATTAATATATTTTTGAATGTAAATGGTGAATTGCGAAATAACTTCATTTGAAAATGCATTTGGCATTTTACAATTGCTTAATAATATCAATCAGCACATATTGAGATTGTTATTAATTATTGTTAACTTTCATTCATAAATAATCATGACTAATGTATGAATTTTATATTTTTGTTGTCAAGTCTTATTCAGTACACATAAACATTATTTAAGAAAGTTAATGACTTGTGTTAATTAAACTATGAAAGTATGTTTCAGATAATGAAATAGCTGGTAAACAGAAACATTTTGTTAGGTAAAGGTGGTATTATGTTCTTTCCTTTTCTTTAATCATTTTCATTTTGCAATTTAAAAGGTAAAACTGTAAAAAAAATTCATTTTTTATTTTTCATAATTTGTATATACATTTTAAATTTGAATGATTTTTGAATTGGTGAAAAGGTCAAATTATTATTTAAAATAATTAGTCAAATTTTTTATTTAAAATACAAATTAAATTATTACATGAGCTATTAGAAAGGAAAAAAAAAAAAAACTGCAGCTGATTAACATTTAGCTCACTCTCTATTACACACTAATTTGCATTTTGGTTTCTTCTGTAAGTGCTGACTGGGTTTCCTCCAGTTATCTTGGAGTGTTTAACATTTCTATTCGCCTATAGGGTGCAATGTACACAAAACACATTCCATGAATAATGTTAGTCTTCAAAAACCTATAAATTTCGCAGGTCGTCCCGCACCTTACCCATGGCCACTAGCACATTTGAATGTTATATGGTCTTAAATCGATTTTCATTATGGACGTATAAATGTAAAAAATGTATCAATGTAAAACGCATAATAATCAGGCATCTGTAATAATTTGGCATTGGAATTATAGGATTTTATTCACGACTTGCGCCCCCCACTTCCCCACTTTCCCCAAAAAGTGCAAAACAAATAAACAGAGTTTCACGTTTATCAGTTAAAACTAATGGTGCAACATCATGGCACAGGCTTTCCCGTATTAATATAAACACGTTTAAACTCTACTGTAAATATGAAATTTGAAGCTCTTTTTCACAGAAATTTTTTTCAAAAAACTTAATTTCAAGTAATTTTAAATACTTTAACTCACAAATATAATAACGTTCACAAATTGCTGGGAATGTGTATATCAATGGTGTGAGAGATCTGACAAAAAATGTACATTTGTGTAAGTTTTGAAAAAACAAAAAAAATACACCAAAATTAATTTACATCATATTAAAGAGTGTGAGTGACCACTATTGTTCGAAATGTTTTAAGGAAAAAAGATGAGAAGATGGCTTCTGAGTGTTTCTGAAAATGCAGAATTTTTGAGCTGGTTTTCACAGAAAATGATAGCGTTTTCAAGAAACTTTATAAGACATTATTCAAGACACATGTACTCATAAATACAATAATATGAACAAAATGCTTCTAATATAAATATTAACAACATGAGAGGCAAGTCAAAAAAATTAAATTTTTGAAGAGATATTCAGTAGTAAATTTCATGACTAAATCGAAAGATGTTTCTGACTTGTACAAATATCCAATCATTAGTACTCGCTTTGGCCAAGTTCACTGCCTTTATCACATATTTCTGGAAGTAATAGCTCCTAACCCAACACAATTTTGCCTACATTCTTTAATTTGTTTCATTAGTATGAATGCAAAAGAAAAACTTAATTTCAAAATGGAACATAAGAAATTGTTTGAAAGAAACATGTTTCTTTCAAACAATTTCTTATGTTCCATTAGTTAGGTTCCATATATATATATATATAACATTAATTGGACCATTAAGACATATAGACCACAGAGATTGGAGGCTTTTCTGATAAAATTTCTTTGCCCTCTAGCTGAAGTTGCAAGACCAGACCATCGAAGTAAGGATATCAAGAGAAATCTCAAACTTAAGAACAAAATAGATAAATGAAAATGAAAAAACACACATGGAGATGATTATTCCACATCAACAGAATTAAAGACAGGATTGCTTGCAAAAGAAGTGCTAAAATATACACCAATAATCATACCACCAAGCTTGTACAAAAAGGGGCAAAAAGCTTGCTACTCACGATGCTGATAATTGTAATTTATTATTATTATAGAGTTATTGTCATCATTCTAGAAGCAAATTTTCATACTTACCCTTCACAATGTACTTCTCCTTCTTTATGAATAGCACAATCTGCAACATTCTTATTAAAAGAGAAATCAAGAATCTGGAAAGGTCGAGTCAATGCTCGACAAGGATACTCCCATAATGGGTGTGCCTCCACGGCACTGTCACTGATGGAACTTGAATGCTACAGAAAATAAGGAAGTCATATAAATTAATATCATAAGTCCAGAGAAAGAGCCAGAATTTTTCTCAGAGTTGGGGGCACAGGTTCAGTGTCTAGCAGACTAGATGTTTTCTTAAAAATAATTTTTCATTTATGCAGTAAATAAAATATATTTCATTTGTTAAGCATAGTTAGTAATTATAACAAACAATTGATATATTGAATGACTTTCATTACTACAGAAAATTAATAAAAGCTATAATTTTTAATATGCATCACTGGCTTATGGGCTTCAGCCCCTCCTTCCCCCCACTGCACAAGCGAGATGAAATATTTGAACTTACTTCGATTAGTTTATCAAATTCAGCTACTGCAAATCCTTCTACATTACATAGTGGGGCTCTAATTTTGTACAGATCTTTAAATTCAACTGCCATAGCCCAAACAGTAGCTTCTGCAGGTAAAATGGTTGTACAAGGAGACAACAGGGAACTTATTTCTTGTTTCATGTACCAAAAATACGCATTGTGCCAAGGCAGTAGTGTAGTAAAAAAGTGTGGTTCTCCCAGAACCACGTTTACCTACAAAACAGGAGTAACATAAGAAAAATTAACATTTATTTATACATACTTATTTTACACAGTGTATTTGCATTTATTTCTGTTTTAGAAAGACTGTGGTGAATAAGTCAATACCTGGCCTTCCAACTCTTGATGTTTCTTTAATGTTTCAACACTATCCATCAAAACTACTTTCTCCTGCAAATAGTTGTGCCTAATAAATTCTTCCAACGCTCTTTTTGCAAGCACATTACTTTCAATACAGTATACTTTTCTTGCACCCAATTTAGCAGCAACCAACCCCAAAAGTGTACCTTCACTCAGGCACAAACAGGAACTTTCATCAGTAATAAGAGGTTCAAGAGCAGCAATATATTTTCGTATTCGCTCAGAATCATTCATTGCTCCTATCCGTGTCCTACTGAAGCCAGCATGCAAACCACAATCGCATAAGGGTCGCTGATAATCAATTTCTGATATCCTGGAAATTATCACATAATGCAAAAATTCAAATTAAACTGGTGGTTCTTCAGAATGGCACACACTTTACCACATTAGTTTTCTATTTCCTTTGGTCTCGGCTAGCTATACAAATTTTCCACATACTCTTTTTAGCTGCCATCTATTAATATCTATCCCAAAGTACATTTTTTTGAAATTTTCTTAATTTTTCTTTTCCCTAACAATAGAAACAAAACATTATTTAAAGAATATTAAAATACAGTAAAACTTCATCCTAAATGTCAATATTCTTTGAAAAATGTGGAGCCCTTTTTAAGAAAATGGCACTTAATTGCTTCTGTTCATTTGAAATTTGAAGCTGTTTTTCACAGAAATGTTTTTAGTTTCTGATAAGCTTCACCCAATTTAGCAGCAACCAACCCCAAGAGTGTACCTTCACTCAGGCACAAACAGGAACTTTCATCAGTAACAAGAGGTTCAAGGGCAGCAATATATTTTTGTATTCGCTCGAAATCATTCACGAAGTCATTTGAAGCACCTCAACTCGCAAATACAATGGTCTTTATGAATTGCTGGAAATGTACATATTATACAGCATGAGAAATTTTTAGAAAAAAATTACATTTGTGTAATTTTCAAAACAACAAAAAAATACCCCCAAATGAACTTCACCTCATACTAAAGTGAGTAATTACCACTATTCGTTCAATAAAGTTGATAAAAAAATGTGGACCCATTTTTGACAACATGGCATTTTAGTGTTTCTGAAAACAATGTTGAGCTCATTTTTACAAAAAATGGTTGAGTTTTTGAGAAACTTCATATGATATTACTTAAAGCACATTTACTCATTAATATAATAATGTCAGCAAATTGTCGGTAATATAAATATTAATAACGTGAGAGACAAACAAAAAAAAAAAATACATTTTTGTAATTTTTGAAAAATTAACAAAAGAATACAGCAATATGAAGATTTTTTTAGTGCATTTAGAACTATGGCCTGAGCCTCGCCATTAATAAAGACATTATTATTATTATTATTATTATTATTATTATTATTATTATTATTATTATTATTAACTATCCCTACCAAAAGTCTACAGAAAAAGTTTTAAGCATTTTTTGAAAATATCTTGTTTCTACTTTCCTGTATACGTATGTATATAGAGTAATATACATAGTAGAGCGAAAGATATGTAATGCTGTGAAATTTATTTCAAGATTTCAATGGATTTTTGAGATTCCTGATACAGATATTGTGTTTATTTTCAAAACGTTCGTCTGTTCATCCGGTATCTGAACATATATACATATATATATACATACATACATATATATATATACATACATATATATATATACATACATATATATATATACACATACATATATATATATATATATATATACATACACACACATATATATATACATACACACACATATATATATACATACACACATATATATATACATACACACATATATATATACACACACACATATATTCAGAAGTTGGGGGCACAGGTTCAGTGTCTAGCAGACTAGATGTTTTTAAAATAAATTTTCATTTATGCAGTAAATAAAATATATTTCATTTGTTAAGCATAGTTAGTAATTATACAAACAATGATATATTGAATGACTTTCATTACTACAGAAAATTAATAAAAGCTAAATTTTTTAAATATGCATCACTGGCTTATGGGCTTCAGCCCCTCCTTCCCCCACTGCACAAGCGAGATGAAATATTTGAACTTACTTCGATATAGTTTATCAAATTCAGCTACTGCAAATCCTTCTACATTACATAGTGGGGGCTCTAATTTTGTACAGATCTTTAATTCAACTGCCATAGCCCAAACAGTAGCTTCTGCAGGTAAAATGCGTTGTACAAGGAGACAACAGGGAACTTATTTTCTGTTTCATGGTACCCAAAATCTACGCATTGTGCCAGAGGCAGTAGTGTAGTAAAAAAGTGTGGTTGTCTCCAGAACCCAGACTTAACCGTGTACCTTACAAAACAGGAGTAAATAAGAAAAATTAACATTTATTTTATACATACTTATTTTAACACAGTGTATTTGCATTTATTTCTGTTTTAGAAAGACTGTGGTGAATAAGTCAATACCATGGCCTTCCAACTCTTGTGTTTCTTTAATGTTTCAACACTATCCATCAAAACATATTTCTCCTGCAAATAGTTGTGCCTAATAAATTCTTCCAACGCTCTTTTTGCAAGCACATTACTTTCAATACAGTATACTTTTCTTGCACCAATTTAGCAGCAACCAACCCCAAAAGTGTACCTTCACTCAGGCACAAACAGGAACTTTCATCATGTAATAGAGGTTCAAGAGCAGCAATATATTTCGTATTCGCTCAGAATCATTCGATTGCTCCTATCCGTGTCTACTGAAGCCAGCATGCAAACCACAATCGCAGTAAGGGTCGCTGATAATCAATTTCTGATAATCTGGAATTATCACATAATGCAAAATTCAATATTAAACTGGTGGTTCTTCAGAATGGCCACACACTTTCCACATTAGTTTTTCTATTCCTTTGGTCTCGGCTAGCTATACAAATTTTCCACATACTCTTTTAACTGCCATCTATTAATATCTATCCCAAAGTAGATTTTTTTGAAATTTTCTTAATTTTTCTTTGTCCCTAACAATAGAAACAAAACATTATTTAAAGAATATTAAAATACAGTAAAGCTACAAATCCTAAATTCAATATTCTTGGAAAAATGTGGAGCCCTTTTAAGCAAATGGCACTTAATTGCTTCTGTTCATTTGAAATTTGAAGCTGTTTTTCCAGCAGAAATGTTTTAGTTCTCTGATAACTTCACCCAATTAGCAGCAACCAACCCCAGAGTGTACCTTCACTCAGGCACAAACAGAACTTTCATCCATAACAGAGAGTTCAAGGGCAGCAATATATTTTTGTATTCGCTCGAAATCATTCACGAGATCATTTGAAGCACCTCAACTCGCAAATACAATGGGTCTTTATGAATGCTGGAAATGTACATATTATACAGCATGAGAAATTTTTAGAAAAAAATTACATTTGTGTAATTTTCAAACAACAAAAAATACGCCCAAATGAACTCACCTCATACTAAAGTGAGTAAGATTACCACTATTCGTTCAATAAAGTTGATAAAAAAAATGTGGACCCATTTTGACAAAATGGCATTTTAGTGTTTCTGAAAACAATGTTGAGCTCATTTTTACAAAAAATAGTTTGAGTTTTTGAGAAACTTCATATGATATTACTTAAAGCACATTTACTCATTTATATGAATGTCAGCAACATTGTCGGTAATATAAATATTAATAACGTGAGAGACAAACAAAAAAAAATACATATTGTAATTTGAAACAATTAACAAAAGAATACAGCAATATGAAGATTTTTTAGTGCATTTAGAACTATGGCCTGAGCCTCGCCATTAATAAAGACATTATTATTATTATTATTTATTATTATTATTATTATTATTATTATTATTTTATTATTATTATTATTATTATTAACTATCCTACAAAATCTACAGAAAAGTTTTAGCATTTTTTTGAAAATATCTTGTTTCTACTTTCCTGATATACGTATGTAGTATAGAGTAAGATATACATAGTACCAGCGAAAGATTATGTAATGCATGTGAAATTTATTTCAAGATTTCAATGGATTTTTGAGATTCCTGATACAGAATATTGTATTTATTTTCAAAACGTTCGTCTGTTCATCCGGTATCTGACATAATAGCATATATATATATATTTACATATATACATA
>BOPP01000344.1:152244-210371 GCA_017312745.1 Gryllus bimaculatus | reverse complement strand
TACACACATATATATACATAGCATATATATACATACACACATATATATACACACACATATATATACACACAAAAAAATATACATACAACAAATATACATACAATATATACATACATATACATACATATTATACATAACATCATACCACTAGTAAACTACATATACATACATATATATACATACAGTGTGTGTGTGGTGTGTGTGTGTGTGTGTTATTCCGTTGAAATTTGGAAGTTAAATGGAAGTTAAAGTCTGGAATTGTGGAAGCAGCACTTTACCTTAGCGTTTCCCTTTACTTCGTTTACTACTCTGTATACACTACGTATACAAGAAGTAAAAATTTTATTTTCCAACAATTTTATTAAGTTTTCTTGAATTTTTTCATCGAGGTAATAGGGAAAGGAATTTTCAGAATAAAATGAGGTAACCTATGTGGTCAAGATGGAAAAAAAGATTTTAATTACATCCACATTGCTCACAGATAAATTTTAATTCCTTTAGAAATTCTCCAACAATATTACTCAGTTACAAAGGTACCAAAAATACTACCTTACCTCAAATTTTCAGCAGGCATTGAACCAAACGAATACTCATCTCGAGTACAAATTATAGTTATTTCTTGGCCTTCTTTCACATCCAACCTCTTTTGGCAGATAATACACTGCTTGCATCCAGTGATCCCTCCATGGCAAGTCATCTGCACTCCCTTCTCCTCTGGTAAGTGGATGCGCCCACACTGGGCACAGCTCTAACACTATCTCTCCGTCAACATCCATAACAAGATCCCACCATGCAAATACCAGCTGGGCAACACCATCCTTTTCAGCTTTAGATACCAATAGTTGGAAAATTCACAAGGTAAAGGAGATCTTCCAGACCAATCAAATCTACCAAAACAAGAATGGAGGGAAAAACAAAATTATTTTTTCTTGAATTATATTTTCTACCGATGATGCATAAATATTCTCATAGTCATCTTAAGAGTCTGGTAAAACAATGGAACAGACATTTCTCAATCCCTAAATATTTAATGATAATAAAATAATCTTTTAAAGAAAAAACAACTAATTTTAACATACAACAATTGATGCTGTTTATTTAAGTAAAGTAGTACTTTTTTACTAATTTCATATGGCCTTAAAATTGAACCTTGAAAATGAACAAGGAGAAAGTAGTACAATACATCTATGGAGTTTTTCATCTTTAACACAATAATTGCTTATTTAAAATAAAAAAAACTAGTAATAAAATTGTATTAACTTACCTCATAACTGGCTGTGGAGATACTATTGTCTGAAAATTCACTTTGTGGAAACTTGGCTTAGTTGAATATCATGTCACTCCAGCAGCCCAGGGCAATTCCAACTTCAGAGGAGTATCTATGAGAATTTTTGATAACTTTAGCTGTATTCATTATTGAATTCTATCTATTCCATCTTTGGGCCAAAGGACTTTCAACAACTTGACAATATAAAGTCCCTGACATTGGAACGACGATACAATCTTTCTAGACAAACATATGATGAAATTAAACAAGAACAAACATTTTTTTTGTAAATAAAATATTTCATAAGTACCTACCTCTAGAAGTTCCTTGTGGGCATGGTTGAACACCTTAATGGCACCTTCACCAATTAATTCTGTGTCAAATACTTCAGTCACTAGAATATTAGCACGATACTTCAAATCTCCATTTCTCTCGCAACTATCAAGTCAGTAGAATGCTTCGAAATAACCCTAATTTATCTTTTAAAGCCGTTTTTAGCTGTGATTTTCCTAGCACAATCAGCCATGGGGGGGAAAGCTGCAAAAGGTTTACAGAATCAGCAATATCGTGAGTTCCCTCCCGTTCCTTACCTCTTAATGTGTCAGAAAATAGAATAAAACAGCATATAGTTGCTTTTAGAAAAGCAAAAATATTACAAACTACATACACATTTTTGGAGGTAGATTTCTAATTTTTTAGAAAAAAAACTAAGACAAGAAAAAAAGATTCTAATAAATCTCAAAAATGAAATGCTTCCAAACAGTAATAAGAAAAGTTGAGGATGTATAGATATGCATGCAATTTGTGTTTGGCAGTAACATTTAACTGACACAATGTGTAATGACTAATGATATTCTGAAATATTTCCTAAAATACATCAGAGACTTGATACAAACCTCAACAAGCTACAAACGGTAATCTGCACCACATGCAGCAGCCATCATTGATAATAATCCAGTTTCCTGTACCAATATCAAGTTACATGAGCCTTTGTCCCAATCTGTGTTTTCGTTTCAACAGCTCTTCTAATCGCTTTGTAATACTTTTCATTCTGAAAATATTTTTCCCCCTTATTTAATAAATTACATTTGTTACATTATAAAAATATTAATTTTGATACTACTATATAATTGTCATCTATCCTGTGATTTGGTTGGATGCAATTAAGCTAGGAAATATATTCCACAATCATAAGAAATCCTAGTTGTGACCATGTTAGTGAGTAATAATGAATTTTAATTAATGAATTTGTTCAATTCATTGAATATTTATTTGTGTTTTGCAGTCACCTTCAACTGAAGCAATGTGTAATGACTAATGATATAATAAAAATTCTTTGAACAAATTAAATTAGTCACTACTTTAGGTAAAGATTCATTTACGAAACCAATCGAGTAAAAACACAATTTAAAAGTACAACTGGAATTCTTTAAATTTTATTTAATCAATGTTAGAATTAATTGTAATTTGTTAAAATTACCTGAACCTATTAATTTCAACAATGATATTCAGTGTTAAAGTACAACTTGTTTGTGACAAATTTCAACTAAATTCTTTTAATAATATGTAACAAACATTATACAATCAAGAAATAGTGATATTTGTATACATTTTATAAACAATTAAAATATAACAACAATTAAGCGGGCAAACATTTACAGCTTCAGCATGTTTAAATTTTGGTATTTAAGTGATTCAAATGTATGAAGATATGTTTTTAACACTCGAAGAAAAGAAAAACAGGCTACGAAGAGTCATTCTGAAATACATCAGAAATGATAGGTCATTAAAAAATTTCTATGGATATATAAACGATGAATTAAACATTCTAAAGCAAACAGCCGAACAGTATAATGTGAGCTCTGAAGACTCAGCTTAAAGTAAAGGAGAAGAAAAAACATACACAAATACATAAACTACTGCTACGTTCAAGTAATCGAATGAACGCAATACAGCAAAGATGACTGCAAATCTTAAGCTAATCAATCTGTAAAAATCTAGTATCTGAAAATTCCACATCTGCTACCCTTGCAGAAGGGATTAATCCTTACGTGATAGACACTCAAATAATTTCTGATCAATTCTTTTCCAACCAAATGTTTTACTAGTGCAAGTAGCATAATCTACAACACATGTTGAGAAATTAAGTACAAACAATTACATTTCCCTACAGAAAATAGCGTCCAAAAACCATTAAAACCAAAATAGAGCCAAAATGATGATCAGTAGCCCAAAATAGAACTTATACTAACTATTAGTAGTATACTTAGAAAAAAAAACTAGAAAAAAAACCACACAAATAATTCCAGTCCAGGTTTAACGCGTAAAGTGAGTCATAAGATAAAATTTTGAATTACAAGCAATAGACAACGACACAATACAGTGTCAACATATGCTATATTAGTAGAGAGTGATTTTACTTACTATTTTCCTTTACTATAGCTTTCGTCCAAACGCTACATTCAGTGCCTTAGCAGTGTGAATAAGGAATTTTGAGTTAAACTTCTGTAAACGTTTGTTTTTGATTTTCGTACAGTAAGTTTCACTAAAAATATTCTTTGCACCGACACTTTAAAATCTTCGCATGTCTTTACACGATTATCGTTTAGTTATTTCCAGCTTAAAATATATTCAATTTTTCCTCTCAAGAATAAAACTACGGTTTCCATACACCCGGCAGAAATAATTTCTACAGAAATATACTAGCATTTCAAAAACCTAAACATGCGCATGCGGGTTACTGATCGTCCCTAGAGCGAGCATGGGACGCGGCTCCCGAGTGTTTTGAGGTTAACTAAATATGTCCTTGAAGAGAAATCACAAAGTCATATTCCTGCCTGCGTGTAGAGGTGCTTTTCGAGGGAAGTATTCTCCAAAGTTTGAATTTCTGCTTTCAGTTTGGAAGAAAACGAAGTTTTGAGTAACGAGCAAATTACAATCTCAACATAGTGCTATTGCTTAGATTTGACTGTGCGAAGTATAGAATATTTGTAACCATGGCGACTTCACGGAGGTGTGAGGTAAGTGTTTCTGGTACAATATGCGTTAAATATTTTGTTATTATCGCCATGTGAACTTTTGTTTTCAAGCCGTAAAACAAATTTAGGGGGACTCTCGGGATTACTCTTCATGAACATATAATGGGTTGAATGTGTTGAAACTAACTAGGATAAAGTCACCGTGTAGTAGGAAACAGCGATGTACCCCGTTGGTGTACGCCTCACCGCTTTCGGAAGCATTGTAAGCGATTATTTAAAGCCGATCATTCTTATATTGGAGAATACTATTAAAGCAAGTATGTCAAAATAGTGCCACGTCAAAATTGTGTCAACTACTTAACGTGTTCCTGATCTGAGTGCCTTCCATTTGTTGGTTGGTGTGGGAATTTATTATTTTACCTGCTTGTTGATACATGAACATCTTTTTGAACATGCCCTACCAATTTCAAATTGTTTCTCCAACTATTCCAGTTGTTCCTCGTAACTTTAGACTTCTTGAAGAACTAGAACAGGCCCAAAAAGGTGTTGGTGAGCCTTTAGCTGCTTTAGAAAACGATGTATGACATGACACTTTAACACTATTTGGACAGGCATGACATTGGACCACCAGGGTAGATTTAAGAATCAAGAGTGATCTTTTTATTTGTGTGTAGTATCACACATAGTTCATTTAATTTTGTTTTCAGACTCCTTATGAAAACCGAATGTACAGTTTGATAAATTGAACTGTGGACAAGCTCGGATATCCGAGGATGAATGTCCAAGTGCAAAGTTTATTTCTAGAATCAATAGTTTGAACGTTGTGTGAACACAACTAATGGAGTGTAAGTTTTTGTGGTAATAAAATGATTAATCTTTGCTGTTTTATTTGCTCCTGTAAATTTTTGATGTGTTTTTTCAATACAAGCTTAAATTCCAAGTCCAATTTTTACATTGTGAGTAATATAAGTATTTTTTTTGGTTGTTGTTATTTGTTAACATACCTTAAGATCTTTGCTTCAGTAGCCGAATAATAATTGAAGCTGCTCTAGCATCACGCTTTGTTGCATGCAGGAAGCTTGCAGTATTGGGCTACTATGTGCAATTTTTTCCACCTAAACAATCGCCTCACTTCGGTCATTGTTTGTGTGTGACCGTGACATGTTGTTTTTTTATCATACATCATGGACCCAAAGGCTGAGTTTCCCTCTTTAGTTCAACCAGCATTTCACATAGCAAAGAGGACATAACTTGACATACACCATAAGTAATTTGAGTATAAACGGTGTTTTGAAATTTACCCAAAGTTCCCGAGATTATTTCTTTATTTTGAATACCTTAATGTCAAAGCCCATGCAGTTACCCAAAAAACATAGTGAGACTCTCTACTGTGACATAAGTTCTTTGCAACTGTGCGAATTCTGTATTTTAAATTTTTTATTTTTTATTTTAATTCATCGTCTGAAAGAACTTTATATTCCACAGTGTAGAAATGTATATCCCATCACTGCTATATGGAATATGACAAAGAATTGTACTAGTACACCAATGATAGATTCTGAAGGAGAAAAACCAAGCGTCAAAGGCACAGAAAAAGTATCAGATTGCAGGTATAGCAAAATGCTGTATGATAAAAACATGAATTTGTTACTTCAGAATAACGATTACTAGTCCACTAACAGTAGACAATGTTATTATATGTCGAATTAGAAAAAGCTCCACAAGTTGTTTAAAAGTACATTACTATAATAATAATATATATCAGTAGATCTTCCTAGTTCAATGTAATTTGATATAAAAATGGTTGAAAACATACATGGCAAAGTCTAACTTTATGATTATCACTTTAGTAATATATATATAAAATCTGTAATATTCAGTACCATATTTTCATTTAAAAGTGTGAACACAAAACTTGGTACTTTCGATAATGCTTGCTTACTAATAAGAGAATTCATCCCCCTTTCTACCAATCCATCTGATAAGGACAAGAGAATCCAATAACACTTTCAGGAAATAGCAAGAATTGAACGAGGGCGGAGGAACTAGAATAAGGCCAAGAAGAGTACTAGTTTTCCTTGATGCAAAAACTGATTGACTTATCAAGATTCTGGCATTTGCGCCTTATTTATAACTAAGAAACTCACACAAGTGTTGCAATAGAATTTAGAGTCAGTCTAATTGGAGCTGGCTATGGAATGTAATGTTAGATTTTCCAGGACCACTGAAAGCAAGTGATAATTAGGACAACTTTTTGTTACATAGTTCTGGCAAATGCATAGATCTCTGAGTGGTGTGATTAATTATGTGTGCAGGGTAACAAATGGGTAGAACTAGAATATACACCGCTAATCTCCTATTAATACACTCCTTAATTTCCCAGGGAGTATTTAATTTTAGAATACAGTCATATTCATGCTGGTCTATCTATTAAGGTTCTTATGAGCTACCCATGAATAAACTAGGTTACCTTATCTTATACTTAAACCAAGCTGAAATAAACCTACAAAACAGCATTATATTTCATTACTTCTCTGTTCTGTTGAGAAATTTTATGTCCTATGTTTATGGACCTAGTTGCATTAGCTTCACTATAGAGCACTAAAAAAGTGATGATGGATGTTGAGGCCTTGCGGAACATAAAAACATCATTCGCAACACACAATTACCAACGTCGGTTTTAGGAAAACTAGCTAAAACCTTATGTCAAAATCATGGGTGGATAGTAAATAGGTTAATTTTTTATCTTTTTCCCTTTGGAAATTCAATTATAGCCGTCTTACTTTTACTACCTTCTTCTGAGTCTACTTTTCACTCTAAAACATCCAATTAATCCATTTCTTACTGCTATGGGGTCCACTTCGCATACAAACAAGATAGCGTCCAGCTAAGGAACAGGCAGATATACACTATCCCTGACCTTTTGAATGCTGACCCTCAAAAACCTATGCTTTCACCATTCAATTTCTACTGGTTGCTTGAGTGCTGTGAAACTGCTTTACGTTAAATGACCTTCCTGGGTTATCGCATATTCTGTGTTTCAACAATTTCTAGCATCTGTCAAATATGTCTCTAGGAAAGAACATACTAAATTTCTTGTGATTCACTAACTTTGTTTATAATGTTTTCACCTATTTCTGTAGAGATTTATTAATAGAATCCATTTTATTATAATATGTGAAAATGAGTGTGTTTATTACTATTAACTTCGATGTTGATGTTACAGAAAAGAAATGGTATTTAAAACTATGTGGCGTTTTCTCTTTTTATACCTTTAGATTTTTCAGTGAAGGAGGAATCTGTAATAGAAGACCATTGTGACATCTGAAGTTTATTTAAAATTTGTTGACTGTTTTATTGCATTTGATTCAATATTGTGTTAAAACCTTCACATTGTGAAGTTGAAGTAATTCAATGATGAATTGGGAACTAGAATTTATATTTTAACACAAATGTGAATGATTGCAAAAGAAAGTGCTTACTTATTGACCTCTTAACCCCTTATTATATTAGTAAGGAATGACAGTGTGAATAGAAATTATTAAAATCGATATAATATTTATTCCACAGAATGCCACTTATGAAAACTTGAATAGAATTAAATTATATTGCGAGATAATTTTATCAAGATTGTCAAACAACAAAATTATTCCATGATACTATCCTGTTGTAGCTTTATCCTCCTCAGCGTCCAGTGCAATTAATTTTGTTGTTAATTGTACTTGGCTGCCTTGAAGTCCAAGGCACATTGGCCCGCTCGTTGGGCATTATGCTTGAGGAGGTCGCCGAATTGCGACCAAAACGTTGGCACCCATACCTGGGCACGGCATCTCCCATGGCTCCTCCGCTGGACAACCCAAGTACATACTGTTTTGCCAGCGGAAGACCCCATGCTCTCTTTTTGTGTTGCAATAGCATTTTGATTATTTGTTGAAGGAACTTTGTTTGGAAATTGAAAACCCACAACAAACTTGAGTTATTACAAGGTGTACAGCGTGATGTGTGTGGGTCTGTGTGTGTTTGTTCTTTTTAGTAGCAAAGAAATAAATAATAACATTTTGTCTCCTCACAATAATGATGGTGTTCCTTGTGGATATGATAGGATATGCACACGTACGAACTTTTGATTGGGCTCTTGTGAACAAGATAGAAACCCTCCCCTCTCTAAATAGTTTAAACTTCTTTCTGTCATAATTAACTACGTGTGTTGATTTTCTCAGTTCTTTTATTAACTCTTTTGAGACGTAATGTCATAACATATTATGAAATGTCCCTGTCCGCGAAAAACAAACTTTTGTTAGGTAATATGGTTGGTAAAATTAGTGCATACTTACATTTATAATTTTTAACATTCTTTAAATTTGGTTGTGGGCACGTTTTGTGAGTAAAAAACATTTTTTGTATAACCATAATATAGTATTAATTACCTTTTTGGATTCTTATTTTAGGTTATTCTCCAGGTGGAACAGTAGAGCTGTTCCTGTGCTAGGCATAGATGGACAGATGGATTTACAATTAAGACTTGGTTTAATACCCAGGAATTTACGAGGATTTTAAGTGAACATTGAAAGACATATGTAAAATAACTCGACCTCCAGAAATGGCCAGTTGTCATTTAAGGACAACCTCTGCAACTCAACTTTGTGGGAATATCTGCAACCTTATGTATGGCCTCAAGAACAGAGATCACGAGAATGTAAAATGACAAAGAATTATTCACTTTTGGTGCTTAAAAGAGCAATTGGCTATTAAACATAATACAAGTTGTTTTCCATAAGATAGCCTATGATAGTAATGTCACTGATGTCAACTTCTTTAAGAGCATTCTACTCTAGTCATTCAGAAGATATTTAAGGTCACTTCAAATATGAAAATTCTAAGTGCTATTAATATGGCTGCATCGATATTACGCTTACAGTTTAGAATATATTGTTGTTAAATATGCAGATGCAAAATGAATTTACTATAATGTATAGGCTAATATTAGCGTTTTTCTGTAAATATAAAGGCCTTTAAACTAACATAATTAGCTACATGTAACTTGTTTTGCCTTTGTGAATCCAGTTGTCTCGGATTGCCAGTCTAAATCACTATGAAGAATTTAGTTGTTATATTAATTGTTGACAATGATGACCTAACTTAGAGATGGACACATAATGTAAACCAATTAAAAAAATAATAATACCTGTGATGTAAATGAACTTTGATATCCAAACATGTTACATTTAACGTATGCTTAAAATGTAACAAAACTCTTTGAACTTGCGTATCATTTTAGCACCTACAAATCATATGGGCAAACAGGAATGGGCATTTCTTTACCCTGTGGATAAATTACTCACTCCCTTGGACAGTTCTAGGGGCCTATCTTGCTGTAGTGTGTGGAGTGTTCCACAACACAGGGGTTGTTTTCAAGGTGTGTCAATATGTTTCTCTTGAAGAATTCTATATAACTAACTGCAATGTATCTCTTTCTCTCTCTATATACATACATATATATATATATATACATACATACATATATATATACATACATACATATATATATATATACATACACACATATATATATACACACACATATATATACATACATATATATACATACATATTTATACATACATATACATACATATGTAAACATACATATACATACATATATATACATACATGTGTGTGTGTGTGTGTGTGTGTGTGTATTTCCGTTGAAATTTGGAAGTTAAATGGAAGTTTAAGTCTGGAAGTTGTGGAAGCAGCATTACTTAGCTTTCCCTTTACTTCGTTTACTACTCTGTATACACTTACGTATACAAGAAAGTAAAAATTTTATTTTCCAACAATTTTTATTAAGTTTTCTTGAATTTTTTCATCGAGGTGAATAGGGAAAGGAATTTTCAGAATAAAATGAGGTAACTATGTGGTCAAGATGGAAAAAAGATTTTAATTACATCCACATTGCTCACAGATAAAATTTTAATTCCTTTAGAAATTCTCCAACATATTACTCAGTTACAAAGGTAACCAAAATACTACCTACCTCAAATTTTCACAGGCATTGAACCAAAACGAATACTCATCTCGAGTACAAATTATAGTTATTTCTTGGCCTTCTTTCACATCAACCTCTTTTGGCAGATAATACACTGCTTGCATCCAGTGATCCCTCCATGGCAAGTCATCTGCACTCCCTTCTCCTCTGGTAAGTGGATGGGCCCACACTGGGGCACAGCTCAACACTATCTCTCCGTCAACATCCATAACAAGATCCCACCATGCAAATACCAGCTGGGCAACACCATCCTTTTCAGCTTTAGATACCAATATGTTGGAAAATTCACAAGGTAAAGGAGATCTTCCAGACCAATCAAATCTACCAAAACAAGAATGGAAGGGAAAAAAAAATTATTTTTCTTGGAATTATATTTTTCTACCGATGATGCATAAATATTCTCAATAGTCATCTTAAGAGTCTGGTAAAACAATGGAACAGACATTTCTCAATCCCTAAATATTTAATGATAATAAAATAATCTTTTAAAGAAAAAACAACTAATTTTTAACATAACAATTGATGTGTTTATTTAAGTAAAGTAGTACTTTTTTACTAATTTCATATGGACTAAATTGAACCTTGAAAATGAACAAGGAGAAAGTAGTACAATACATCTATGGAGTTTTTTCATCTTTAACACAATAATTGCTTATTTAAAATAAAAAAAACTAGTATAAAATTGTATTAACTTACCTCATAACTGGCTGTGGAGATACTATTGTCTGAAATTCACTTTGTGGAAACTGGCTTAGTTGAATATCATGTACTCCAGCAGCTCCAGGGCAATTCCAAACTTCAGGAGGAGTATCTATGAGAATTTTTGGATCTTTAGCTGTATTCATTATTGAATTCATCTTATTCCATCTTTGGGCCAAAGGACTTTCAACAACTTGACAATATAAAGTCCCTGACATTGGAACGACGATACAATCTTTCTAGACAAACATATGATGAAATTAAACAGAAACAAACATTTTTTTTGTAAATAAAATATTTCATAAGTACCTACCTCTAGAAGTTCCTTGTGGGCATGGTTGAACACCTTAATGGCACCTTCACCAATTAATTCTGTGTCAAATACTTCAGTCACTAGAATATTAGCACGATACTTCAAATCTCCATTTTCTCCAACTATCAAGTCAGTAGAATGCTTCGAAATAACCCTAATTTTATCTTTAAAGCCGTTTTTAGCTGTGATTTTCCTAGCACAATCAGCCATGGGGGGGAAAGCCTGCAAAAGGTTTAAGAATCAGCAATATCGTGAGTTCCCTCCCGTTCCTTACTCTTAATGTGTCAGAAAATAGAATAAAACAGCATATAGTTGCATTCTTAGAAAAAGCAAAAATATTACAAACTACGTACACATTTTTGGAGGTAGATTTCTATTTTTTTAGAAAAAAAACTAAGACAAGAAAAAAAAATTCTAATAAATCTCAAAAATGAAATGCTTCCAAAACAGTAATAAGAAAAGTTGAGGATGTATAGATATGCATGCAATTTGTGTTTGGCAGTAACATTTAACTGACACAATGTGTAATGACTAATGATATTCTGAAAATATTTCCTAAAATACATCAGAGACTTGATACAAACCTCACAAGCTACAACGGTATCTGCACCACATGCAGCAGCCATCATTGATAATAATCCAGTTCCTGTACCAATATCAAGTACATGAGCCTTTTGTCCCAATCTGTGTTTCGTTTCAACAGCTCTTCTAATCGCTTTGTAATACTTTTCATTCTGCAAATATTTTTCCCCCTTATTTAATAAATTACATTTGTTACATTATAAAAATATTAATTTTGATACTACTATATAATTGTCATCTATCCTGTGATTTGGTTGGATGCAATTAAGCTAGGAAATATATTCCACAATCATAAAGAAATCCTAGTTGTGACCATGTTAGTGAGTAATAATGAATTTTAATAATTGAATTTGTTCAATTCTTTGAATTATTTATTTGTGTTTTGCAGTCACCTTCAACTGAAGCAATGTGTAATGACTAATGATATAATAAAAATTCTTTGAACAAATTAAATTAGTCACTACTTTAGGTAAAGAGTTCATTTACAGAAACAATCGAGTAAAAACACAATTTAAAAGTACAACTGGAATTCTTTAAATTTTATTTAATCAATGTTAGAAATTAATTGTAATTTGTTAAAATTACCTGAACCTATTAATTTCAACAATGATATTCAGTGTTAAAGTACAACTTGTTTGTGACAAATTTCAACTAAATTCTTTTAATAATATGTAACAAACATTATACATCAAGAAAATAGTGATATTTGTATACATTTTATAAACAATTAAAAATACAAACAATTAAGCGGGCAAACTTTACAGCTCAGCATGTTTAAATTTTGGTATTTAAGTGATTCAAATGTATGAAGATATGTTTTTAACACTGAAGAAGAAAGAAAACGCTAAAGAAGATTCTGAATAATCCAGAAATGTAGGTCATAAAATTTCTATGGATATCTTACGTGATTTACATTCTAAACAACAAGAACAGTAATTTTGAGCTTACAAGCTTCAGCTTAAATAAAGGGAAAGAAAAACTATACACCAAATACATAAACTACTTGCTCGTTCAGTATCGTGAAGCATATCAGCAAATGCTGATCTAGCAATCTCTTGGTGAAAATCATAGCTTTCATCTTGAAGTTCCCACTCTGCCTGCCCTGTGAGGGGATTAATCCTCTTCGTGAAGACACTCATATTTCTGACAATTCTTTTCCCACAATGTTTTCTTAGTGACAGGTAGCTATATCTACAACACATGTTGGAAATTAGTAAACAATACACTTCTCCTTAACAAGAAAAATATGCGTCAAAACCATTAAAAACAAACAATACAGAGGGGCCCAAAATATTGAAAACTTGATCATAAAGCAAAGATTTAAACTCTTGTAGAAAAAAAAAAACTAGAAAAATCCACAGCAATAATCTAGTCCAGGTGTTGGTTTGAGTTCTAGAGAAAAATTTAATTGGCAAGCATGACCGTACAGTGTGTGCAACATATTAATTAGTTGAGAGTAATTTTACTTACTATTTCACTTTACCTATAGGCTTCGTCCAAACCGCTACATTCAGTGCAGTGTGAATAAGAATTTTGAGTTAAACTTCTGTAAACGTTGTTTTGATTTTTCTACAGTAGTTCATAAAATATTCTTTGACACCGACACTTTAAAATCTTCGCATGATCTTTAACGATATCGTTTAGTTATTTCAAGCTTAAAATATATTCACAATTTTCCTCTCAAGAATAAAACTACGTTTCCATACCGCCGGAGAAATATTTACAGAAAATACTGCATTTGCAAAAACCTAAAATGCGCATGCGGGTTACTGGACGTCCCTAGAGCGAGCATGGGACGCGCTCCCTAGTGTTTGAGGTTATAAATATTCCTTGAAGAGAAATCACAAGTCATATTCCTGCTGCGTGTAGAGGTGCTTTTCGAGGGAAGTATTCTCCAAAGTTTGACATTTCTGCAGTTTGGAAGAAAACGAAGTTTCTGTGAACGACAAATTACATTTCAACATAGTGTATTGTCTTAGATTTGACTGTGCAGTATAGATATTTTAACATGGCGACTTCCACGGGAGGTGTGGGTAAGTGTTTCTGTACAATATGCGTAATATTTTGTTATTCGCATTGAAGCTTTTGGTTTTCAAGCCGTAAACAAATTTAGACTCTCGGGATACTCTTCATGAACAATATAATGGGTTGAATGTAGTTGAAACTAACTAGGATAAAGTTCACCGTGTAGTACGCAGCGATGTACCGGTGTACGCCTCACCCGCCATTTCCGGAAGATTGTAAGAGCTATATTTTAAAGCCGATCATTCTTATAATTGAGGAATACTATTAAAGCAGTATGTCAAATAGTGCACGTCAAATTGTGTCCCGTGTCTGATCTGGAGTGCTTCCATTTTTTGGTGTGGTGAATTTATTATTTTACTTGCTTGTTGATACATACATCTTTTTGACACATGCACTTACCAATTTCAAATTGTTTCTCCAATATTCCAGTTGTTCCTCGTAACTTTAGACTTCTTGAAGAACTAGAACAAGGCCAAAAAGGTGTTGGTGATGGAACTATTAGCTGGGGTTTAGAAAACGATGATGACATGACTTTAACACATTGGACAGGCATGATCATTGGACCACCCAGGGTAAGATTTAAGAATCAGAGGATCTTCTTATTTGTGTGTAGGTCACACATGTTCATTTAATTTTGTTTTCAGACTCCTTATGAAAACCGAATGTACAGTTTGAAAATTGAATGTGGACAGCGATATCCAGATGAATGTCCAAGTGCAAAGTTTATTTCTAGAATCAATATGAATTGTGTGAACACAACTAATGGAGTGGTAAGTTTTTTGTGGTAATAAAATGTTTAATCTTTGCGTTTTATTTGCTCCTGTTAAATTTTGATGTGTTTTTTCAATACAAGCTTAAATTCAAGTCAATTTTACATTGTGAGTAATATAAGTATTTTTTTGTTGTTGTTAAATATTAAATTCTTTGCTTCAGTAGCTGAATAAAATTGAAGCTCTCAAGCCACACTCTTTGTTGGCACTGCAGAAAGTGCAGATTGGGCTACTATGTGCATTTTTCCCTAAAAATGCTTTGGTCATTTTGTGTTGACCAGAGTTGTTTTATCTACATCATGGAGGCCAAAGGCTGGTGCCTCTTTGTTAACCCAGCATTGCACAAGCAAAGAGAATGAACTTGACCATACAAATTATTTGGTATAAAAGGTGTTTGAATTTTACAAGTTCCAGAGATTATGATTATTTTGATATACCTTAATGTCAAAAACATGCAGTACAAAAACATAGTGAACTTTCTCTGTGACAATAATCTTTAAACTGTGAAAACAATTCTGATATTAAATTTTTTATTTTATTTTAATTCATCGCTGAAAGAACTGTTATATCCAAGTGTTAGAAATGTAATTCCCATCACTGTAATGGATATGACAAACAAACATTGTACTACTACACAATGATACATTCTGAAGGAGAAAAACAAGGTCAAGGTCACAGAAAAGTACAGAATTGCAGGTATGAAACTGTGATAAAAATGAATTTTGTTATTCAGAATAAATTACTGTCACTAACAGTTGGCAATGTTATTAATTGTGATTGAAAAAAGGCTCCACAAGATTTTACAGATTATTACCTTTATTAAATTTCAAGTAGAATTTTCCTAGTGTTTGTATTGATATAAAAAATGTGATACTGGCAATTGTTACTGTTATGATTTCCTTGTAAATTTAAATTAAAATCTGTATCATACAATATTTTTCATTTAAAGTGGACAACTTGGTATTGAATAATGCTTGCAATTCTGAGAATCTCCCCCTTTCACAAATCTATGGTAAAGGTAGAGAATCCATAACACTTTCAGGGAATAGCGATTGAGAGGGGAGGAAAGGAATAAGGGAGAGAGTACATAGTTCCTTATGCACAAAAAACTGTAGAAAACTTACACATTCTGCATTTGCGTCTTTTAATAACTAAGAAACTCACACAAGTGTGCATAGAATTTAGAGTTCAGTCTTTGGAGCTGTGCTCTGTAAATGTTTTGTTGTTTTCCGGCCATGAAAGCAAGTGATATTAGGACACTTTTTGTTACATAGTTTGCAATGCATAGATCTCTGGTGGTGTGATATGTGGTAGTGTTGCAGGGTTCATGGTGGAAGCTGTTAACCGCTAATCTCTTTACTACACTCCTCATTTCCGGGTTTGGTTTTGTCCAACGTCTATCATGGTCTATCTATTAAGGTCTTGTGAGTCTCTGATAAACTAGTTTACCTTTCTATACTAAACAAGTGAAATAACTACAAAACAGCATATATTTCACTTACTTCTCTGTTTCTGTTGAATTTTTATGTCCTATGTTTATGGACTAGTTGATTGCTTCACTATAAGCACTAAAAGTAGATGATGATGTGAGCCTTTGCGGGGAACATAAAACATCATTGGCAACACACAATTACCAACGTGGTTTTAGGAAAACTAGCATAAAACCTTATGTCAAAATCCATGGGATAGTAAATAGGTTAATTTTTTATCTTTTCCCTTTGGAAATTCAATTATAGCCGTCTTACTTTCTACCCATTTTTCTGAGTTACTTTTCACTCTAAAAATCCAATTACATCCATCTTACTGCTATGGTCCACTTCGCATACACCAAGAACGTCACAAGACAGGGCAGATATAACACTATCCCTGACCTTTGAATGCTGACCCTCAAAACCTTGCTTTCCCATTCAATTTCTCTTTGCTTGAGTGCTGTGAAACTGCTTACTTAAATGACTTCCTTGGGTTGATCCATATTCTGTGTTTCAACCAATTCTAGCATCCTGTCAAAAATTAGGAAAGAACATACCTAACATTTCTTGTGATTTCACCTTAACATTTGTTTATAAATTGTTTTCACTATATCTGTAGAGATTTTAATAAAATCATTTTATTATAATAATGAAATATGAGTGTGTTTATTACTATTAACTTCAATGTTGTGATGTTACAGAAAAGAAATGGTATTTAAAACTATTGTGGGTTTTCTCTTTTATACTCTTTATTTTTCAGTGAAGGAGGGAAATCTGTAATAGAAAGACCATTTGTGAACATCTGGAAGTTTATTTAAAATTTGTTGACTGTTTTATGCATTTGATTTCAATATGTGTAGTTAAAGTACCTTCAACATTGTGAGTTGAAGTAAATTCAATTGATGAATTGGGAATATATATTATACACAACATGTAATGACTGCAAAAGAAGTGCTTCTTATTGACCTCTTAACCACTTATTAGATTGTAGGATGAAGGTGGATAGAAAATTTTTAATTATTAAAATATAATATTTATTCACAAAAAGCACTTTGAAACTTGAATAAAAAAAATATATTGGATAATTTTATCAAAGATTGTCAACAACAAAATTATACCCATTGTACATCTTGGTGTAAGTTTATCAGTCAATTCATTTTGTGTTAATATGTACTTGGCTGCCTGAGAGTCCAAGGCACAGGTGCCGATGTTGCATTATGCTCTGAGGAAGGTCGCCGAATTGCGACCAAAACGTTGGCACCCATACCTGGGGCACGGCATCTCCCAGGCTCCTGTGCCCTGGACAACCAAGTACATACTGATTTTGGCCACAGAAGCCTATGCTCTCTTTTTGTGTTGCAATAGGCATTTGATTATTTGTATGAAGGAACTTTGTTTGGAAATTGAAACCACAATACTGAGTTATTACAAGGTGTGTGTGTTGTTGTTGTTGTTTTTTTTTTATAGCAAAGAAATAATTAATAAGAATTTTGTCTCCTCAAATAATGTGGTGTTCCTTGTAGGAATGTGTATGACACGTAGAAAACTTTTGATTGGCCTCTTGTGAACAAAATAAAAACCCTCCCCTCTTCTAAATAGTTTAAACTTCTTTTCTGTCATAATTAACTCGTCGATTTTCTCAGTTCTTTATTAACCTCATTTTGAGACGTAAATGTCATACACATTATTATGAAATGTTCCTTCCAAAACAAACTTTTGTGGAAATGGTGAATTAGTGCTTCTTACATATAATTTTTACACATCTTTATTTGTTGTGGGCAGTTATTGTGTAAAAAAACATTTTTGATAACCATAATTTAGTATTCATTTACCCCACCCTTTTAAAATTTATATTTATATTTTATTCTCCAGGTGGACAGTAGAGCTGTTCCTGTGCTAGCAAGATGGCAGAGGGATTATACAATTAAGACTGTACTCCAGGAATTACGAAGGATTATGACATTGAAAGAAAATATGAAACTAACTCAACCTCCAGAAGGCAGTTCATTTTAGCAACCTTGCATCAACTGTGGGAATATCTGCAACCTTGTGGCAAGAAAGAGATCACGAGAATGTAAATGACAAGAATATTCACTTTGGTCTTAAAAGAGCAATGCATTACATAATACAAGTATGTTTCCAAAGATAGCCATATGTTAGTAATGCACATGCTGTCAACTTCTTTAAGCATTCACCTGTATTCAGAGATGTTTAGGTACTTCAAATATGAAATTCTATTAATTGGCTCTGTTTACGCTACAGTTTAGAATTATTGTTTGTTAATTGCAATGCAAGATGATTACATATGTACTGGCTAAATTAGCGTTTTCTGAATAAAGGCCTAAAACTTTAGCTACATGTAACTTGTTTTGCCTTTGTTGATCAGTTGTCCATTGCCAGTTATCACTATGAGATTAGTTGTAATTTTGTTTGCATGTGCCTCTTGATCTGGACACAAATGTAACCAAAAAAAAAAAACCTGTGATGTAGAGTTGACTTTTTCCTGTACATTAAAGATGCTTAAAAGTACAAACTCTTTGACTGTAGCTAATGCACCTAAAATTGCAAAAGGAAATGGGATTTCTTACCCTGTGTGATAATCTCCTCTTGGCACAGTTCTAGGCCTTTGTATGTAGTTTGATTCAACACAGTTGCTTTCAGTGTGTAATATTTCTCTGAGAATTTAATAATGGATTCTGCAAAACTTAAACAATTACCAGAGTTGATAAATACAGATATTCTAAGAATTACATCTTAGAGTATTGCTGATGTATGACTGAAGTTTGTACTTGTTTTGTAGTGTTCCTATTGTCTCAGTGCTTGCAATGAAAATGTTAGTGATGTAAATGTGGCACTTAAGCTTAAATGGATATTATTGGTACATAATTGGAGTCATCCATATTTGTACTAGTTCGTATACCTATATTGATAACGAAGATTATGAATTGATCTTCAATGGGATGTGTTCCAGCTGACATAAATTTTCTAATTGTAAACTTTAATGAAATCACAGAATGTAGATCCTCTAAGTATAGTCAGTAGCATAAGCTAACTTTTTACTGAAGTTTTAATTGTATTATGCATTTTTGTCCTGGTAGTCTTTAATGACATTTTTCGTATGCTTTATTCTACTTGAATCTCTCTCTGAATACAGCTGATTTGTCGTTAATTGAGGGAATACTATGTATTTCCTAATGAATTGGCTTTTTTTTTTTTTTTCCTTTTACGATTTGCCTTAGAATTGAGAGTTCATACTCCAATAGCATCACTACAGCCCTCATGAAAAATTAAGTTTGGCTTTGATATTTGTGCACTTCCTTACTCCACTTATTTGAGCAGACTGACTGGAATCGGGAAGTGTTTAAAGTAGCATTTTTATCTGCTTCTGGAAAGATTGTAACTTTTTGTATCAGTATTTCAGGGCATGATACTCTTCAATGGTTTATTGAACCATCAAATTTACAAGTTACAAAGTAAACCTTCCAAGACATGTACATTATGAGTTCTATATTGGGAGATGTAAACAATGTTGCAATGTCAAAACTGATCTTGCATAATCAATAAAAAAATTAATGTCAGCACTGTTTATCCTTTTTTTTAGGATAAGGATGGGAGAAAATAAAAAACACAAGTCACCTCATTTCATTAATATTTACACAAAAACATTTGCCAACATGACAACGATCACAACAAAAGAGGAAACAAATGTCCTTATATTCCTGATTTGTGTAACTACTCTCACTTGCCCCTACAAGTTCTGAACCAGTCAATTAATCTACTGTTTTGTGGGGGGCTTAAAAGCTATTTTGCGTGACTTCATCACTGTCCACTTATGTCGTTTAATGTAGTATGAAATGGCCAAAAGTGCACCAAAAATATACAGTGCCTGCAAAAAAACAAATCACTAAATTAAATAACATTAAGTTTGAACAACCTCAAAGCAACTTCAGTACAAATGAAGTTAAGTAAGTTTACATTAAGCAATTTTAGTTGCCTTTATGCCAACTAACAGAGACTAACCTTAAGAACCATCCTCTTGCGATCGTCATGCTCTGGCTCTGCAGCCCATTTTAAAAATGTACACACATCCTTAGCTAGCTGGCTGGCAGTGGGTGGAGTTCCATCTGTATATTCCAGAACCTATAAAAAAAATCATTCCAAATATAAGCATAGATTGAATTGAATTGATTTCACTCTGAATTTGTTGTATACTCTCATCAGTTATATACCTCATTATAAAGAGCTTGGGCCATACTGATAGCACCTCCTGGAAAGTATGGATTGAAGTATTGACCATCCCTGAGTACTACACCAGCTGGGGCATCACAATAACCCGTTAACAATGCAAACACATAATCCTGGAACAAGCAAAGGCTGCAATGTGCTGCTTACAGAGTAGGGCAAATCATACTGTACAACTCCAACTTACCTCTCCCCCATGCCGAGCCAAAGTAATGTAACTAAGGTCAGGAGGGAAGGCTCCATTGTTGGCGGCTCTTGCAGCTTCTTCATTGGGATAAGGGTTAGGGAAATAATCGGACAATTTCCCTGGTCTCATGAACATATTTCCATTTTCATCAGGACCATCTTGAACCTTAAACAAAGATTCATTGATCACAAAAATTCTTCATTTCTGTAATCTGCAATAATCAATAACTTGTTACCTGGACTTCCTCTGCCTCAGCTTTGGCTTCTGCTTCAGTATGTGATACTCCAACTAAATTACGATATGCAATAAATCTCATGCTATGGCAGGCTGCACATACTTGCTTGTACACTTCATATCCTCGACGAATACTGAAATATTTTGTCAGAAACTAAATAAAATGATAAAAGTTACGAGTATTTATTGAAGGTATTCTACAAACCTGGCATGGTCTAAAGATGAGAAAACCCCATTGTGGCTCCATGGATTTTTAGGTGGATGAAGTTCTAAATCCGAAGCTTTGACAGATTGCTCAAGTGCAAAAAGAAGAGCACCCGCTCCACCTGATAAGGCTCCAATAGTGGCATATAACTACAACCAAATATACATTTTCAAATGGGTATAAATATACTCATATTATATTAAACATTGTATTAATATACGTTTAACAAATTATTAAGTTAACTAATTTTATTTTAGATTTATCTTACTGACCGTTTTCCGACCTTTTGTCCATCCAGCTGCAGAGGAAAAGCAATTAACCTGAAACACACGAAGTTCATACAATGAAGATCAAATAGTTTAATAAATCGAAGAAGAAGAATCCGTTCCTTTTTTTCTGGAATATTGAAACAATGTCACTATCGGTGAACTTTCTTAAGGAATATTTGGTACAAAACGGCGAAATTGATCATTGACCGCAAAGTCCGCCCCACTAGTTTGAACAAATTTATCGGGCTATGCTTGAAATGTTATTCAGAAATTGATCTAACAATTAAGTAGTATTATGGCAAACAATGGTAAAAAGTACCTGATTTCGAACAACAACAGGATTTGTTTTTAAAAGACTTGATCCACAAATCCTCCCTACTGTAGCAGCCATGATGGTCAGAAGGTGAAGAAATTGTGAGCAAGTCGAATGTGCTGATCGATTACTCTAGTATTTGTAAAATATTGGATTTTTAAGATTCTAGTTGAAATACATCAATTGGCTATTAATTTATAATAACAATATTTTACATAAATAAATATATTTAATTCATTTTATTTTCTCATGCATAAAAATTTTGACGTCACACTTTCGACCTGTGTTCGTACGCCATTGGTGTCGGGGAGGAGGCTTTCGGTGTTCAGTGCAGATGGTTAAGTGATCCAGACATTATCTGTGGAATCAGGAGGTGCATCGCATTTATTCAAGATGAGTACAGGAATGCCCGAACTAGGAAGCAAGATAAGTTTAATATCGAAGGCGGATATTCGATATGAAGGAAGATTATTTACGTTGGACCCACAGGAATGCACAATAGCATTGGCCAATGGTAAAATAAAAATGGAGTCATTGGTTTTGTTTTCGTTCTCAGCAGTTTCTGTTTCACTGTAAATGTTGGAATTCTCTCTCGAGTTATGTTAAATGCAAGATATAACTTTCGAAGTAGGCCTTATATTTTAAAGAGGAAAGCTTCTCTTCATTTTCTTTGTTTTTGTAATTGTATTCTTGAATTCTAACCAATTTGACAGATGCGTCAATTTTATGTATAGTGTCAGATCGAATCGGAGTAATTTGGGGTTCTGCAACGGGCAAGAAAGTCTTGCAGGGCAAATTCTTTCGAGAGTTATTAGCATTTTCTGAAACTTTCTTTTTCAGTTCGATCGTTTGGAACAGAAGATAGAGAAACACAGTATCGTGTTGCGCCACAAAACGAAGTATACGATTATATTTTATTTCGAGGATCTGATATTAAAGACATAAGGGTAGTGAACAATGTTGGTCCTTTACCAAACGATCCGGCGATCGTACAGGTACCTTCATGTCCAGAATGCTTTATACATATTTCTTTTATATGCTTGAATCAGATGGTCACCACTATAATCCTTCCAGTTGTCAGTGCCTCCTTCAGGCCTGGCGTCATCGGCCTACCCAACACAAGGATTCTCACACCCTGTGCTGGGTCACATGGGTCCTGGGTTGACACAGTATCCTGCTTATGGTGGCATGGGAGCTATGACAGGTCTTCCGAGTGCTGTTGCTCCTGGTATGAGTCTTCACCGGGACCCACATTCATTGCCCAAGCAGAGTGAGTTAGTAATGCCAGTACAGGTTCCAGATCATCAAACCAACAAAGACCAAGGTGTGAAATACATACTTACTTGCTTGACGCTTCAGCATGTCATGCTTGCTCATAGTTGCTGCATCATTTAAGAAATTCTTTAATATCCATTGCCACAGTGCAGGTAATAGCAAATACCATTAGGTAATGGGGCATGTGATTTGCTATAGGTGTGATAATTTGAATGTAGAGCTCCTTTAATTTTTTTTTTTACTACAGTAACTAGTGAATTTATTGTACATGAGATATGGGAAAATGGTTTAAAAGGACTTAATAGCAAGCTTTCATTTGTTAATGGTGGGTATTCTTTAAATCTGTTCTTATCCCTCAGACAAAATAATTCTAAGAACTCCATTGCCTTTGATCTTGTTTATATTTAGTACTTTTTATTTTAAACAACTTGTAACTATTTTGCAGCTTGCCTGGTATATAGCAATTATTAGAATTAAGGATATGGCATTGCTAACCAAGCATGAAGTTTAAAATTAAAACATGAATGTTTAAAATACATCACACGCCAGCCATCAATGATTTTAAAACTTTTTCAACATTTGTGTATGTGGACATAATTAGAATGTGGTCATGTTTATTAATTTATAATTGGGATTTAAGACAAAAGATATAGAGATTAGAATTATTAACAAAATATGTATTATCTGTTTGGTCAATATAAAAATAAGACTACATTTATTGACAAAAACTCTACCAACCTTTGTAACTGGTAACTTTGTTCTGAAGAAAGATTTAGAGGTATTTGAATTTATTAGTATTATCATTATCATTAGTTGACCTTCTTTCAATCAGAAATAAAAGATGAACCATTTATAAAACATGGTCTTGTGTAAATGTTAAATACCAGTTTTTTTAAAGAGTTTTGAAAACAAAATGGCCTGTGACTTCATTCTTTGTGATTATTTCTTATGACAGGTTTAGGCTGTATGTTCTTAATAAAGTTCTGTCCTGTGCTTCATTATTTTCATTGTTTTGGAAAGACTAAGAATGTTTCAATCATGTGTGTTATGAATAATTGAATTGAATGGTGTGGCATAAAAAGCTTGTGGAGTAGTGACTGTAAAGGTTTACGGCAACTTTGTGATAGTGCATGCGTTGAGAAAAGTTACTGAACAATTTTGAGACGTGCATAAATTTAAGTTCCTACTGTTTCGTACATTTATCATGATGAATTACTTGTAGTTTGGAAAACAATGAAAACGATAATTGGATGGTTGGGCTCTCAATATTGTGTACTAACACCTAAATGGACAGATGCTTAATTTTGTTAAGAATTTTTTTCCCTCCCTTGATATTTTTATGTTATATTTATATTTACTTCATATTATTTTTTAGTTGGGTTGTCAAATATGGTGTGTGGAAATACTGGCCAAATAGCTAATGATACTTAATGCTTATAATGCACCTTCTGAAGTATAGTACAGTTCATTGTCTGAACTTCATTTTTAGGGGCTTGTTTTAAGTAGTTTCGTCCAAAAGTTATCGTTCTGAAACAAGGACTCTCTACTTTTCAGCAAGTGAAAAATTATATAATTGAATTTCTAGAGTAATTTTGTAGATAAGTCTGTGTTTAAGCATTTTTATATATGAATTGATGGGTCATGTAATAACTGTAACCAATTTTATGAGATTGAGATATGAGATTTCATCAAATTGATGGGTCCAAATATTGTTACCCTGATGTTAATGTTAAAAGAAGAAACACTCATTAAAACAGTAAATGTAGTGAATTTATGGCTTATCGTTCATTCTTTTTGCAAGACATGGTTTTTCTTGTATTCCTGAAGTAAGACCTGTTCCTGAGCAATTTTATAACAATTTTCTGAAATCCATTGGTTACTAAATTTGTATTTTATTTAAGAAAAAAAAATTTTTTTTTTTGAATTGGTCTGTTCATGCTTGAAATGGCCACACACAAAACTACAAATTGATTTTGCTTAGCCGTTACATGATAGACTAAAGTACAAATCAAGAGAGCAAATAATTAGTATAATTCCAGAGCATTAGAACTAAGACTAAAGGTAGTTATAATAATGGCGCTGCTTTAATTATTATAAATTCTTAATTTTTCATGAATGTTGCTGTTATATGGGAACATTTATCTAAGCTCAAAAATCGTGCCTCCTTTTTTAAATATGTTAAAAAATCTTTTAATGTTTTGTGTTTTTTAAAAATAATTTCAAGTCAAATCAATTAACTTGTATACATTGAAATTTTAACTAAATATTTTGATAATTAATTAAATCAAATTAAAGAATTAAATTTAATTGCAATAAATACATACAAACAAGCTCAAAGAACATCTACAAGCCCTAAAAACAATAATCTCATAATATCAAATTCAATATTCCAATTATCATTTAAATTCAATTAAAATCAATCAATTAAAAAATAACAGCTATTTTTCTCATCTCTTGTAAAGTTCGGATGTGAAGGTTCTTAGAGATAAAGTTTATTAAGTAAAGGTTATTCAAAGGCAATCTTTTTACGTGATGTTGAACTAGCAGTGTATAGTTTTAGCAAATAAATATAATTTCTTGAAGTAGAGAGAATATGAAACCTCAATAGTTTCAGCAAAAGTGGCCAATCACTTCATTAACTAATTTGTGTAAAAATTGTAGATCATTATAGTTTCTCAATGGAGGATAGGGAGGGAATACCAAACTGACACGAAATAGTTAAATACTTGCGGTTTTTAAATGGATCAGGTAAATGTAGATTATTGATGCCGTTCTAAAAAATATGTTGGACAGTTTTCAATATTTGAACATGGGTTTGACAAGAGGAGGACCATAGTTGTCAAATTAAGACCAAATTTGTGGTTTCAATTTATTCATATAACTTGGCTATTACCCTTAAAATTGATATAGAGAGGTACTTATTCCTCATTTTTTATTTTTTTTAAGGAATTTCTTATAATGATTTATCAAAAATAATTTTCAAAATTTGTGAAATACCATTTGGACCTGCTCTAAAATGTATGTCTAGTAGTTGGGTTAAATGGTGTTGGGTCATCAAGGTGAACCGATAAATTCCTGTCAGAGATCTGCTGAAATTTCAGGGCTTAAATTTCTCAACTTGCTAACAAATACGAAGAGAACAAAGAAACGTAGCCAACCGTTAAGTTGTTTTGTAACTTTGTTGCACGTGCCCTCTTTGTAACTTTATTATCCAATCATAATATTAATCAAAATGTAGGTTATTAGTAATGATAGGGTATGAAATAAAAATAATAATAATTTACTTGTTCATATTAACTAGATATGACAAGTCTTGAAGCAGGCATACATAAGTAAACGTTCAATATTCTTTCTCTTAAGTTTTCATTTTTTTAATACAATTGTTGTATTCTCAATTATTTACATTTTATATAGTTAATAGAATTGACAATCTTATATCTAAATTGCTTATCCTGAGTAAATAAAATATCTTATCTTATAGTAAGACTATATAAATATTGTAACATTGCTCTATGTTAGTTGCTTTAATTTATAAGGGCAAGTTTCAATTAAGTAATTTTTTAGTGTTTTTTTGAATTTATTTTTGCTTAACTCGTTTATAAGTTGCCTACTTTATTGAAGAGTATTGCAGTATTTTGATAAGGATCCTGTTTTGCGGAGTATTTTAGTGTACATCCTGTGATAAGTTTTCCTTTCCTATTACAAGGTGGTGGTTAATCCTTGGATGCTCTTTATTATTACTTGGCAGTATTGCATGTATTGTAATTTCAACGATAAAAATAATTTTCTTTATGAATTAACTTAAATAAGTAAATAAAATTCCTCAGTAAAACTCATAAGTAACCATTTGTGTTCAGAATTTCAAAAGCTCTCTTCCAAACCTATTTATTTATTTATTTAATGTCAAAACCAGTTAAAAAGTGGTTATTACAGTTATAAACAGGTGTGTGGTAGTAGCCTTCGTAGAAACTTTCAAAGCTCTGAAATGTTTGTAAAATACGAACATTTCAAGTGCTTCAATCCCTTGACTTAACATTAGAAAATTTGGCATTCATTTATATAGCTATATCTTGTTGTGGGAGAATATGTGAATTTCTAATTTTGTTATCAGAGAATGTAAATTTACCTTGGGAATCCCCTACATAAAAGGATATTGTTTGCAGGGGTTTGTTTGTAGTTTGAAGTAGAACTTCTGTAGGTAGGTGGAAATTAACATGAAATAGGGTGCTGTTGCAATGAATATTGAATGTCCTTAAATATCTGAATGAACAGACCCTTGGTTTCTGTGGGTAATTTTTACCTGCCTCGTTGTAATTACAGTAAAACGGTCCAGTGTAGTGCCATCTGTTTTAGATTTTATCACGGGCTCCAGATCAGCTACACCAAGCTTAATTATAAGGAAATCTCCAACAATGGACCAAGGAGTACAAGTGAACCAGATTGGTATGGCACCAGTTAAGGACACTAAAAAACTGCAACAGGTGCCACCTCCAGCACAGCAAGGTCGTGCTGTAAGGTCCTCTGACATGTCTCGTGATGGGTAAGTTGTGTATTGTTTGCTGTAAAGAGAAAATTATTTCACATAGTGGAAGATATAAAACTGAGCAATTAACATGTTGGTAGTGTTCTAATGTGCTTCGTCGGATAATTTCAACAGACAAATGAATGACAATCTTTGCAACATTGACAAATGAATGACGATCTTTGCAACATTGACAAATGAATGACGATCTTTGCAACATTGACAAATGAATGAATTAATATTTTCTGAACCTTTGGTCTTCTTAAAATGTTATTTCTTATATACTGTATTTATGCAAATCAGTAGCTTTGTTTCTGTATCTATAATTGGGCAACTTGTTGAAAAGCTATTCAGGTTAAGGGGTGAATTGTTAAACTTCTTTTCACCTTCAATTAGGTGATACTGAAGAACTCTTGTAAATAACTTTTTTCAAATAGTGATATGCTGTCGAACAAATCACAAAATGATTTTCCAAAAACTGGTATTCACACAGCGTAGTAACAACAAATTAGTTTTGTGTAACTACAATAAATTAAATTTTTGTTAACAAAGTTATTCCAAATACCTTAATACATTGTGTTGGTTACAAACTATAAAAAATTCTGTCGTTTCATAGCAATGATATGAATAGTAAACATTTAAATAGGTGGGATTATCTTTGGAGTCTTGTTGTCGCACATTAGCTGTGTGGTGAACAGTGATGCAATGAGAATGAGAATTTAGTTGATATGCATTGTGAGAATATGGGATGGGCAGAGTTACACTATCAAATATTTGCGTTTTTCAGTCAAAATTGAAATCATTGCTTTGTATAATTTCAGAGCTCTTGGATATCTAACAAAACCATACAAATATCTCGCATAGCTTGAGGTTGCAGTTATACTGCGATTTATGCAACTTTGCCCCTGGCAGATATAGACTGCCGATGGTTTCATCCAATAGGGAGCTGAACGTCACCACAGCTAATCTCCATCTTCACAAAAGACAACTCCCTAAATCTGAGAATTACCAAATTAGCCACACTATCTTTTCCTTCTGAATGGTCTGAATTTTCATATAATTCTAGTTCAGTTTCTCTACATTCCTGTGCTTTGTTGATTGCTAGTCAATTAGGAAAATTGAAAGTACAATTTTGTCTTAGTTTCTTAGTATTTTATTAATTGTCATCACACACATTTTGTATTGCAAATTGGTTGTTGCATTTTTATGTAATTGCATTGGATTTTGTGGTCAAATGGTCACACCAATTAATGAATCATCCTGCATTAGACTCCCTTCTCTTCACTTTTTGTGCAGTTCCTTCAATGCATCGTTTACCAGTTCATTGTAAGGAAAAGGTCTCTTTGCATATGGGGGCAACTTCAAAAGATGAAGTAAAATAGACAAATTTCTGATCTAGAACCCTCTAGCAGTTAATTGTTTGTAGTTGTACAGTAAAATCTAAACCGAAATAGATAGGGGCAAAAAAATATTCCTATTAAGGGAGGTTTGCGTGTTATGCAAGGTTGTATATTTTGACACTTATTATATTGATATTTCCATCCCGGAATGAATAAAATACGTGTATGATAATATATTTTTATAATTACAATAACATTATGGAAGGAATTGCCAATAAATTAATATTAAACATGTTTCTGACAATTGAAAGAAAAATCTTCACAACTTGTGTACTAAAATAAAACAATATTTTTCAAGATTCATCTGAAGATTTTTGGTTTTCCACTTACTGACCCAGACCCTATTATCTTTACATCTTTCAATCCCCGGGCCCCATAATGCTGCTGTCTCTGACCGCTGCCAATTCCTGCATCTATATTCGTACTCATTCTGGTGTCCATATTCTCCCTTTGTCCAAATTCCAAATAAGTACATTCAGAGTGTTTAAAGTGTAACTTTTCCTAAATTTTACTCTTTTTTTATAAAATCCAATGTGAAATCAAGACTTCACCTCAGTCATGGTGTTGCGAGTTCAAAACCACAAACCAGTTTGTCTGTGTGTGTTGTTGCATTGGTCTTTCTACTTTGCGCAATTTGAAAACAAATGAGTCTCTTCGTCAAGCTTGCTGTACATTTGTACATTCCAATTAATAAATGTCTCTAAATGTTTCTCTAATTCCTTCTTTGCATTAATTTCTAATTAAAAATCCAAATAATAATATTAATTACCTTTCCCTTTTCCAAATTCCTAATCTTAGTTATTCATAAATGTTTATGAAATCGCTCATCACTTGTTAAACACATTCAATTGTCTTTGCCTATTATAAGAACATTTATGTAATTAAAGTTCAAATTTTTAAAATTATGTTAAACCTTACTACTCCACGATTGTACCTTTGACTGTTTGTTTGTTTCTTTATTAAAATATGTCCATATCAGTTATTTTGTCCAGTATTAAAATTCGTTGGGACTCGTGTGAATGGACCTTTAAAATATATAAAACTGCCTGAGTATAAACTGCCTTTCTACATTTTCAAATGGTCCACCTCCTGAATTTAATTGTCACAGAATAGAAATGTCATGCATCACAATGTCATAATTTCTACGAAAACTGCTTGCTCAGTTAGATGCTGCCCTATAGACATAGTAATGAAACAAGTTCCAAAATGAGCATGAGGATATATATTGGTATATCCTTGAGTGTTAAAGTAATTTCAATATCTGGGCTTTGTACAGGAAAGCAGAGTACATCTGGGAACATTCTTAGAATTAAACAGAAGAGAATGGTGAATGTTTTGACTTGCAAAAAATATTTTTAGTTTTTTGTATTCCAGCGTTATAAAAGAACCTTTTCTGTTGCAAGAAATCTTTCATAATGGGGCATTTTACAGTACAAATGATGCCATATTAGATTGTGTCACAAATGATTGCGTCATCACACATTCAGCCAATCATAGCAAGAGAATCGGGGGGGGGGGGAGGTAGAGCTTAAAGGGACAGCCAACCACTGTTTACTCGCATGATGTCAAATACGTTAGTAGTCACAGGGAAGCTGTTTCACAAAATTAAGTTTGATCCTCTTATAAATGTATAATGCTGTTATACAAAACATATAGTATGCAACTAGTTTATAATGTTACTTTATTACATTCATGCAAATTTGAAAACTCGCTCCTAAAATTGCTAGTTTTCGAAACGTGCTCGTGCAATGAACCTTAACGTTATAAACTAATTGCATAAACTACTATTAGATCTTTGTTGGTCCTTGAAATTAAATAAATGTGTTCTCGTGGTTTATAATTGTGGCATTGTGTGAGCAATTGTATTTGTGAAATCCTGGGATTGTACAAGTTCAACTTTTACAACCTTGTTTCTTTCAGTGGCTTGCCATCAGGCATTGGTCAGCAGCAACAGCAGCAGTATCATCCTCAACCTCAGCGTCAACCACGTGAACGTGAGAGGGACAGAGACCATGCAAGAGAGCTTGCTGACCATGGGCCAGTGAGTCGAGTGAGTTGCAAACTTGGTTAGCCTTAACATTATATCTTGGTCAGTTTCTCACATGGTTTCTTTTAGACACTCTTGCTTTTCTCACTTTGTTTTCTGGATTATTTCCAGTTACTCTTTTTTGTTGTGATTATATTGTTTTCTCCCAAGATTATTCCATTTCCATATTTTACATAGCTTTGTTTAATTTTGGTTGCCAACCTTCCATATTTGAGGACTTTCATATTTAGTGTAGGCTTTCAATGATAATTCTGGTCTATCTTTAATTGATTTTAAGGAGATAATTCATCAAAGAATGTTGAAGTTCTTCAGATTATGTAGGGATGTTATCAAAAGTGACAAATAATGGGTTAAGTCAGAAATGCATGTAGAACCGCCAACTTTTTCTACATCTTGAAGTGATGGTTCAAAGAAACCAATTTTTACTTTCTCGCGTATCACTTGTGTAATGGTGTGAAGTTGTCTAATGCTGATTTCTTTCTAGAAAGTCTTATTCTAGGTCTCTGCTACTGAAATAGTGGACCATTCTTTTTCTACATATATTAAATCACTTCCTGACATGTGGTGTAGTCAGAATCCTTTTCTGGGGTAAAAAATTGGTTTATGGCAAAACGTCCATCAGGCTGCAACATTTGCATCAAAATTGATATTGCTTAATTGATCACATTGGTATTTTAATTTTTGAGGATGCATTAAATAAAACCTCAATGGTGTTTTCAAAATTCCTTTGGATATTTCTCCAATATTTTTTTATTACTCTTCTTTCCCCAGGTAAGAGTGAAGTATGTGAATAAAATGGTGAAGATCTCACTTTCATTGAACTCTCTGAATTTGAAAATGGTCAAAATTAACATTTTTTAAAAGTGTTTTGTACAATGACTAGTAGTTCTACTACTGAATATACTTTCTCATGTTATTGGAAACTGTTGTGTACAATTGAAGTATTGCATTTTCTACACTACTGACACCTCCCCCCAATAGTGCCAAATTCAATTCAAAAACAAAGCTCTGATGCATATCTGCATTCCTTTCAATAGTCAAAAGCAACAATCATTTCTTGCTTTGATGAAAAAACGGGAAGGCGTGTGACTGATACAGTATTAACAGCAAATTCTACAGAAGAGAGCAATGCATTGTTGCCAGCACAGCGTTGTAGAAACTGTGCATTCGCTTGGTGAATATAACAATTTTTTTGACATCGCTTATTTCCATCTGTATTCAGGTTATAACTTTTGATTAGTCGTAGTACATCATACACAGATGATAAACATCTCTTAATACTAATAAACTAATTGAATTACTAATATTCTCCAATTTGTTATATTAAGTTAATTACCACCGTCTTATATACTGACACCACCTGAAATGGAGTGCAGGAGAATTAAACTTTATGGTGGTAAGTTCGTTAGATTGGCCACTGTGAAGTTTATCCCTAAAATACTTTTATGAAAATATAATTCTGTTGTTGAAGACTGTAAAATCAATTTGACCCTTACTGTCCTTACTTTTTAATAAAAGGTGTTTAAATTAGTACAGGCTCTTATGGAAAAGCTTTTGCAAACATAGTTTTTTAAAGTTATACGGTTAAGGACTCTTTTTCTTTTATTCAATATGCGGTAATTTTTTAGGAATCGGTTGATATTAAATTAATGTAACATACCTCACCGGGCGTTCCGAGTTGTAATTTATGTTTTAAAAATCTGCGACTGTAGACGCCGTAGACTGAAAACTTTCCAGACATCAAAGTAAAGAAGCAATCTATGTGTCCATACTGCCCATGAAGCAAGGAGAAGAAAACCAAAACCATATGCTCATGGGCACAAATTTTTGTGCAGATCACAGAAAAAACAGTTGTGATTAATGATCAGTTTTATAAGGTTTTAATATTTAAGTGTTCAGGCTTTGCGTGTAGGAATAGTGGGAAATAAAAATTCTTCCGAAAGATCACAAAGTAGAAAGTTAAAGCTATCTAAAAATATTAATTTCAGAAATATTCAAAACCTGTGCATAAGAAAATTACATATACACTTGGAGTTACGGAATACCCGAAGTGAGTATTAATGTGGTAGCAAAATGGATGAGCAGTCTAGGGTTAAGAGCATTATATTCCAGCTTTTTGAGAGTGGACTGAAGTAAGAAATGTTTGTGGCGTAATAACTTGTTTGTTTATTATAATGTTTGAAAATATAATTTTCCTATGAGTTTTGTACTACAGTGTAAAATAAAGATAATATTAATGTTATCTGTTGCTCACTATATTTTTGTTTGAATCATATTCAGAGTTTTAAACCTTCATATTGGCTATTTTAAGTGCATGATTGCACGCATAATTTAACTTTTTAATGCGTATGTTCCAGGGTCTACTGATTACTAATAGTAGAGCATTGGAGCGAAACTAAATTTTTTCAAGCAAATATCCACACAAATATGACAATTATAACGCCTTTTCATACAGCTCAATCATGTCACAACAAGGAGACAAAATTCACAAGAATTCGCAAGTGACACGGAATCCCATTCTTGCATTCCCTACATTATTTCATTGTTGCAATGTTTAAGTTTATAGCAAAAGGTTGGATGAAAAAACGAACAAAACAATATTAAATAATTTACAAATTCTGACTTGCAAAGCATCCATCTGTGTGAAAATACTCATATTTTCCAAAAACATTACTTTCTTTGAAGATCTATTTTTGATAAAAACATTCATTAAGAAAAAAAATTGTTTTTTCACAATTATCATTAACCAGATGCCGAAAACATGGGGCAGTCAATTCGAGCAGGCTATTATACATGTGGTGAAATTACAAAAAAATTAAAATATTTTCCAAAAAATTAACAATACCTTTTTAAAGATCTGTTTTTTATGAACACAGTTCATGCAAAAATGGTGTTTGTAGGGAACTGTAGGGAGCCAAAAGTTTGTAATTTATTAAAATTTTCCATGCATTTTAAGCATTTCAATGGACATGAGTCCTAAACTATTAAGTGTCCATTATGCTATCTTCCCAATTGAATCAAAAAAAGGTATGAGGTTTTTAAGAAAAAGTGGTTAATATAATTTTTTTAAAAAAATATCACAAATATTACTGATTTTGGAAACATTTATCATTACCATGTTTCAAGATTTGTTATTGATGAACACATTTCACAAAGAAGAAAATTGTATCTTGACAATTATAGTTGTAAAAAGATGCAAAACAAATTTTGAATTTTTTCAATTTTCGAAAAATCAGGATTTTTAACCAACAAGAAGCCTACATCATTCTCTTAAAAATCCTTCAAACTATCCACCAACAATTTCATCAAAAACGAGCCAAAAAAAAAGTACGAACAAATTTGAAAAATGCTAATTTAATGAAAAAATGTACAATACCTTACTTTAAAATCTCAAAAAAAAAGGGACAAATTATTTAGGGGAAAAAATTCTTTAATATTTCAGTTCTAAGAAGGCCCTAATAAAGGTTGATTGTTATCAATTTTCAAAAAATTCGTGTTCAACTATCACAAAACCTGTGTCATTCTCTTAAACATCCTTCGGAGTATCCACTGACAAAATTTAATCAAAATCATTGCCACTGTTATTTTTGAGGCTGAAATCTAGTATACAGTATAACTTAAGACAGAAAGTCGTTTAATCTGACGCTTCGCGCCGGCGAGGGAGAAAGCCATGGTGGAGGGGCCGAGGGGTTTGTAATAGGTCACAAACGTGACTTCATAAGTTATGGGAAGCAATTTCACCCTAGTGTATTTCCGGAGCTCCATTATGAAATAGTGCTGTGATCATTGATGTGATAAACAAAGGTAATGTTTGCAACTGCGTAGTTTGAATTCTGAAGGCTTTCTTGTTAAGTGCTTTCTTATAAAAGTGAATTGGTAATTATACAGTGGGTAGACTCAAGGATGTTTAAAGCGAACACGAGGGCCGAAGGCCCGAGCCTCACCGTGACTTGGATACGGGCGTGCGAAGCGCGAAAACTTGCCTTTGAAAGTACTTTGGCATTACAATGCGACGGAGACAAAGGGTATGAAGTGCGTGCCATGAAAATTGCCTACGTTATATATTACTAAAATACTTTACTGGATACTAGGAAATATTACTAAAATACTTTACTGAAACGAATTTTGAAAATGTTCCGGGGGCTATAAGCCCCCCTCCCTCCTTTAAAATATAAATTTCAAATTTAAAGGGCCATGACATCAGCCAGATAGTTCTAGGAATATGATTTTTGAAGAATTCGGCTGAACAGTTAAGTTTCTACGGCAGTACATTCCTGAAGAGGATCGCTATATATCGGTCGAAACATCGGCACCTCAGCCTTCGACTCGGTGTCACCCGGACAGCCCAGATTTTGACTCTGGCCGCGGAAGCCTACGATATCAGTTAAGATTCTAGTGTTGTTTATGGATTTCTAACGGACGGTTTCACCAAGCAGAGTAAGTTTACTCTGGAGTAAATCATGTTTACTCGAGAGTAACTTCTTGGAGAGTTTCACCAACACTTTACTCGAGTGTAAATCGCTTTACACGAGAGTAACTTGACACGCGAAAATCCGTCGGGTAAAGTACAGAGTAAATTCAGTTTTCAACGTGCATGTACCTCCGAAGTGTTGGTTACGTGCGACGATTACGAATGATAGTATTTGTAGACAATTCCAGCAATGATTCGGAATATTATCCACTAGTGCGAAGACAAAGGGTGAAGAGAGAAATCGATTGGTTTTAATTATGATGATCGAGATTTTGTCATGAGGTTATGTTTGACCAAATCAGCTGTTTAACTCATCAGATACACTGTAAACTGTAGAGAACTTCTAAAGTTATTTTTCTCCCATGTGGATACGAAATAAAAGTAGTACGTACCGAATACAACAAAAGGAAAATAATAACTACAGAACTACAAGTACTAAGAAATATTCATTTATATTATTCAAGTAAAAACTGTATGTGATGTATGGGGGAGATCATTTGCCCACGTTTTCTTGAGTTCCAGAATCCCTTTCCAACATTTTAACTACAAATAGTTGAAAGGTGAATAAAAGTTAAAAAAAATAAAAACAAATAATAATAAAATTTAGAAAAACAAGAGTCAGAACATTGAGAAACTAAACATTTTCTGTCCCTAGTTATAGAAAATTAATTTGCACGCCATCGGTAAACGACTTCAAATTTGATTTTTTCTGCATTGCTAACAAAATAGTAACTCGTCTCCAGAGAAGAAGAATGAATATTTATTAAGAAATAAAGATACAGATACTAGGAAATAAACTATGCTCACTCAAACCACCATAACACCACACCAGATTATAACGCCAAAAACTCCGAAACTGAAATGAAATATAGAATATAAGAATTAATCAAAGGTTCGCGTTGGTCCGCATTGGTTCCCAGCTCACAGCCTTCTGAATCACTCTCAAATATTGTGTGTTCAGCCGATTTGCGGAGTAAATAGGAGAGTATGTACTCTAGAGTAAAATAACCCTCTAGAAGCATGATGAAACGCTCATATTCTTCTCGAGAGTTACTATCTTGGAGTAAATGGTTACTCTCGAGTAAACTACTCTCAACTTTACTCAGCTGTTGGTGAAACCGGCCCTAAATCGCTTACACTGGAGTAAATTCGAGAGTAACTTAACACTGCGAAAATCCGTCAGGTAAAGTACGGAGTAAGCAGTTTTCAACGTGCATGTACTTCCGAAATGTTATGGCTCGACGATTACGAATGATACTATTTGAAGATTCCGGCAATGATTCGGAATATTATCTACTAGTGCGAAGACAAAGGGTGCGGGAGAGAGTGGATTGGTTTTAATTATGTCGATCCAGATTTTGTCACAAAGTTGTTTGATCAAATCAGCTGTTAACATCATCAGATGCACCGTAGAGAACTTTCTTTTTCACCCATGTGGATACGAAATAGTTAGTACGTACCGTATACGATAACAAAAGGAAAAATAAGTACAAGGACTACAAATACTTAGAAATATTTTATTTAGTAAAAACTGTATGTGATGTATGGAGGACATCATTTGCGTAAGTTTTAAAGAGTTCCAAAATCCCTTTCAAACATTTTAACTACATATAGTTGAAAGGTGATTAAATGTTTAAAAAATAAAACAAATTATAATAATATTAATAATAATAATGATGATGATGATAATTATGATAATACAATTTAGAAAAACGCGAGATCAGCAACATTTGAAAAACTAAACATTTTTCGTTCCCAAGTTACAGAAAATTTATTTGTACCGCCATCGGTGAACAAACTGCAAATTTGATTTTTTCTGCATTGCTAACAAAATAGTATTTCATTTTCATAGAAGAAGAATGAATATTTATTAATAAAGATAGAGAAACCAAAAATAAACTATGCTAACTCATATCACCGTAACCCCACACAAGATGATACACCATAAGCCAAGACACTGCCAAATATTCAGAAACTGATATGAATGATAGAATATTATGAACAGATAGTGGATTAATCAAAGGTTCGCGTTATCGACTTTTCGGTATCAAGAATCCACAAAACATGGACTCTGGCTGCACATTGTGTAAGAGGATATTTTCCTAAATTTAGCAACTGGATTTTTCCACTTTATAATTACCAGAGGCCTGTAATAAGTTTTACTTCTGATAACTTGCCATGTTTTAGAACAGCAATACATAACTTTTTCTTCTTAAGAAGTTCCTTCTTAAGCGCGAGAAAGTAATATCGAAGATTGCTTTTGTTCAACATTCAATCTGTTCATCAAACAAAATCTCTTGTTCCAAAAATAAATTAAATCTGCTTTGACATTTCCTTTACAGCCACCTCATCAAGTTCAACATCCTTCCCAAAAACAGCAACCACAGCAACAGCAGCAGCAGCAGCAACAGCAGCAACCTCGTGGGGGATGGGGCAATCGTGCCAGGCGTGCCAGACCTCGTGGATCAACCGGAAACTTCAATAGGCAGCAGGGTGGTGGCCCGCAGCAGGGCAATCAGTCAAACAAACCCAAAAACACACTTAAGTTTGAGAATGACTATGATTTTGAGCAAGCCAATACCGAATTTGAAGAACTTCGAAATCAACTTTCTAAAGCAAAAATTGGTAAGATTGGACATTATTACAGATAGACTGAGTTCGTGTGTGTGTGCGTGCGTGTGTGCGCGTATATATATTTATATATAATATAAAAACTTAAAGTACTGCTAGGAAATAATACACCGAACTTAACTCTTTTTCTTCTTGAACTTGAACTTAATAGTTCCAACATATGAAATGAAGGGGGGAAATTAACTTTAGACATTGAACTGTCATTATGAAAAATGCAGGTATAACAAACATTGTAGGTTTTCAAAATTATATTCAGAACGTAGCCAGTTTTCCTGTGTTTTATATGTAAACTAAAACAAATTTTAATTTTTGCCGGAGAGTCAAACTTTATTCTTCTGAAAATAAAATTGGAATTCATTCCTCTTCAAATAAATATTTTTCTTATATTGTACATTAGTCTTTCAAGCTATTCTACTATAGAGTTATGAATGCAATAGGTGGAGGTGTGCACATGTTCCTATGGAGTTTTATTGTTTGAGTATGAGCTCAAAAGATTACAAAATAAAGACATTAATATTTTGATTGATTGTTGATTGTCAATTGTATCCATTGGAAACTCATTAAATACTTTCTTATCCATCTCTTTCACTGTGGTTATTACTATCAAGGAGATAAGCCAAAAATAATTAAATTTTATGAAAAATGGTCCCCAAAAAATGCAAATACTCTACTTCATGATTTCATATTCATTAATATCCATCTAAGTCACATTCTCATGCATAAATTCATATTGAAGTAAATTAGATCTGAAAATGGATATTCACTTGTTGATGTCCTTAAGAATTGGCTTTTGTCATTCAATGAATTTTCACTCTAAGAAAATAGAGGTTCCCCACAATTTTGTTGTACTGGTATTTTACTGTATATTGTGGATGCCAACATCAGTTATATACTTTTAGACTACTTTAAATTTGTTTCCTTTTTCCTGAATTATAATCACCTTGTTTTATCATTTTGTTCTTGTCAATCACTCTCAATGTAAATAGTCATGTCAATCACCATTCCTCTGATGCGTTAGGGCTCCTTGTTACATTTTTCCATGAGTAACCTTCTTGACATCTGCCAACACTACCTGCAAGACCACTTCTCATTTCCAGGTGTTTTCAGAACTACATAACAACCAGGATTTACCTGGGTCCCACATGTGACCTCACTATCATTGTGCCCATCTGCCCTTCCTGCTCAGAATTTTTTCAGTGCAATACTTTACGAAAAGAGATGAGATAAATCCCAGATTTTCAAAAGATTAAAACAAAAATAATATAAGTCTTATATTCTGGTGAATGTAGTGATTGAACTTTTTTTGTGTGTTTTCACGGTCTTGCTGTCATTCTTTCCTAGATTTCTTGCACAATTTTTTTGAAATGTGGAGAACAGTTTTTTCTTCCACTTGTATCATTTTACAGAACAAGTGGTGCCACTCCACGAGAGTGGCTCTATTTGTTTCTAACTCATGTTGGATTGCATGTTGCAGCAGATACTGAACCTGTAATTGCAGGTGATGGGAAGGTGAATGGAGATAGTGAGAAAAAGGATGATTCGGGCAATGAGACATGTGCTGGAGAGAATGAGCATGAGGAAGAACATGAAGTCTTCTATGACAAATCAAAGTCTTTTTTTGACAACATTAGTTGTGAAGCAGTGGAGAGAAGCAAAGGGTGAGTTCTTTCTAAATATATACTCACATACTTTTTCACTGACTGCAAATGGTTGTGTAATATAAAACTATTGTAATTTTTGCCACACTAAAAGCTGGGTTATAATGTGAAAAAGTCTAATTCAAATGAATCGTGTCTGGTGTTTAACTGTATTTCCATTGTCGGAAAGAGTGATCATTTCTTACTTTTATAAATTAAACGAACATGAATAAATTTAAATGTTACAGTATTTACAAATAATAATACAGAAAAGTAAAAATAATTTCACACGGGTCTACCTTGATTAATTTGACATGAGCTTTCAATTTTTTAATACCATGAGTACCTAATATATAGGATATGTGTTAAGTACACATGGTATGGTAGGTAGTGTGTGCCAAAAATAGAACCATCACCATCCTTACAGATTTTTGCTACATACTAGGATAAAAATGAATTTTAAATTACGTTCATCTAAAATACTGCAAGAAATACTCAAATTTTTGAAATATTGAACATGACCTAATTTGAAGAAGTGTTTGATGAACACATTTGATTAAGAAGAAAATTTTATCTTCAAAATTGTAAGTTTTAGAAAAAGGCCAAAATTTCTTGGATATTGCAATTTTGAAAAAATCAGGGTGTTTTATGAAGCAAGACCTGTACTGTTCTCTCAAATGTTTTTTCACACTATCCAACAACAAAATTTAATGAAAAAACAATGGATCCATTGTTCTGAAACTTTTGAAAAGTTCCCAGGGGCCTAATGTAAAAGTACGCCCCAAAATTAAAATATTGGTTTCAAATTTCAGGAGTCGCAACATCAGCTAAATAAAGTTTAGAGAAAGTGAGCTGAAAGGTTTCATCACTAGTGTTGTTCAGATGGACAGACAGACACTCAGATGTTTTGCTGTCGTTAGATTTTTTGGTATCGAGGACTCACAAAAACATGGATTCTGGCTGCACTATTCGTCAGAGAATTTTTTTATTTTTTCCTCTTCTATATAAGCAACTGCACTTATCCTACTTCTGTTACCAGAGTCTGGCAATGAGTTTTGCAGCTGAAAATTCAGTTTTTTGGTACAGCATTAGATAACTGTCTTCTTAAGGGCAAGAAAGAAAAATGTAAAATTAATAATTCCATTTTGAGATAAAATTGGTAAACTCAAATTTTTCGATTTTTCAGATTGTGAAAATGAAATTTTAGATTTAGATTTAATCAGTCAAAAAACAGTAAAAACTATGTGATGTAGGGGGAAAAGATTATCTGTGCACGTTTTGTTGAGTTCAGAATCCCTTCCAGTCATTTTAACTATAAATAGTTGAATGGTGAGAAAAAGTTTACAATGAATGAATAAATTTTAAAAATTGTAAGATTAGCAATATTTGAAAAATAGTCATTTTCGTTTCTGAGTTATAGAAAACTTATTTGCATCGATACATGAATTTTTATTATGATTTTTCTGCATTGCTAACAAAATAGCAACTTGCCCTTACCTGTCAGATAATTCCATTTTCAGTATAAAATACAGAAAATACTGCAGGAGACAATGCCCACTCCGATGTGAAGTATCGTTAATTATTTAATTTTATCACTCTCTTGATGAACTACTTTTTAACTCTCTATGTATGGGAAATAGTTTGTCAATGGTCAACAAAAAATTGAAGGTCTGGAACTCTTGCCAATTGTTATCTTTGGTTTATTAACCCCCTTCAGTTTGACTTTGAGGGGTAAGAATACTGAAGGCTCAATTAAATATGTAACAGATGAGATATATGGTGCAATTGATGATGGAATTCCTATTATTTCAATTTTTTTAGACCTTGTGAAAGCCTTTTACACGTTAATCATGATATATTGCTACGTAAACGTGAACACAATGGTTTTAGGGGCATAGCACATAAATTAATAATGAGCAATTTATCTAATCAGAAACAAGTTGTTAAAATAAGCAAAACAAGCAGCGAAGAATCAACTGTTACTTACAGTGTTCCACAAGGAACAATCTTAGGACCCTTACTTTTTGTTTTATATTTAAGATTCATTTTCTGTCTTGCCTAATGGTTCTATAATCTCTTACGCAGATGACACTTACATGATTGCCAAGGCACAGTCGTGGACAGATGTATTGCTTATAACAGAGCTTAACTTGGAAAAAAATGGTAAAATGGCTATTCTTCGATCTATGCCACAACACCTCCAAAACTATTTCCAGCCTGTGGTAGTTACTTAGACAGTATACTAATAAACCGTGCCTTGGAAATGCATAATATCACATGCAACGGTACTAGGTATAATTGTCTTGCAATAGAAAGAGTGTTACTAACCAAATATCTAGGTAAATATGTCGGCTGCAACTTGAAATGGGGATCAGCACATATTATAGAGATTTTCAAAATATACTCTCATATATTCATTTTCTACAAATTGTCAAAAATGTTCAATAAAAACATTTGCTTACAATATATTATTGTGTTCTTTTTGTTGATGATAGCTACATACAGTATAATTGCTTGAGGAGGGGCCTATAAAAAGTGTCTAAACCTGTTCAAATGATCCAGAAAAACTTCGTGTTGTTTTTTTTTTTTTTTTTTTTTTTTTTTTTTTTTTTTTTTTTTTTTTTTTTTTTTTTTTTTTTGTAGGCATTATTCCTCAGAAGAATTGTTTAGGGAAAATAACATCTTTTTGTTAGATTTTTATGTTAAGAGTATCTGTAATTATACTGCCCTGAGTTAATAGATTGGTGAACATTATTATAAGCAAGATGCATATAGAGTATTTAACCTGTTTAGTTGGGAACTGAAGAGACTAAGTATGAACTCCCGAAGGGATAAAAGACTGTTCACAATGGTTCAAAAAGGGATAAAAGACAATGGTTCGTAAATCTGAAAAACTCCAAAAATGTCTTAAACTAATTTATACATATGGGCATAATTTTACCAACATAGTTATTTTTCCATATTCAATTTCTCTACCTTTCTTGAACTTCCATTAAACAGAGCCTTTAATTACAATCAGTCTATATAATTTTAATGTAACTTATCCATTGTTAATTTAAACATAAAAATTAGTTTCTTTTCATTCATTTTATATTTTAAATTTGAGGTTTCTTATTAATTCTTTATTTTAAAAGTGATATTATTTTATGAGAAAATGGTAAATTCTGTGCTATTATGTCTCGTGCACAGGACTGTGTCCTTAGCAAGATAGAAAATTGTGTATATGTTGTACATTCACTTTGTATATTACAATTATTATATAACAATTCAGCATTGTGAAAAACAACGGAGGAGAAAAAACTGCCTAGTAAAATTCACTATTATAGTATATTTGAAGTGTTGGGAGAGATTCTGTAATGCTACAAACAATTAATGACGAGAGAAATATGTTTTACAGCCTTCAAATAATTTTCTCAAAACGGCTTTTCATGTTTTAAAAATTTTTGATTAAAGTGTTCAGAGCCAATGAGACACTAGGATTCGGAAGTGAATTTGCTGTCAGCAAAAATGTGTGTAGTAGTATTGAAATATTGCAAAAATTTCGTATAAAATTATAGATTGTAAATTTATTCATTGTTATAATGAAAAGCTGTTTTCCACTTCACTCTATTTCTGTGAACTAAGCAATTATATTTTTATGATTTGTTTTTCTTTTCCTTCCCAGGCGATCGCAGAGAACAGATTGGAGAACTGAGAGGAAACTGAATTCGGAGACTTTTGGTGTGGCCTCAGCGAGGAGAGGTGGCTACCGAGGTCGTGGTTTCTACGGTAACAGAGGGAACATGTTCAGAGGTGGAAAATTCCGTGGTAATTTCCGTGGCCAAGGAGGTGGCCGTGGAGGTGGTGGCAGTGGCACTGGTGGTGGAGGTGGTGGTGGCAGTGGAGGTGGAAGTGGACGTCCCAACAACCCTGGAAATGCTCCTGTGGCTCCAGTTGTACCTGTTGCTGCAGTTGTTGCAGTTGCACCCGGCGGAAGCTCTGGTGCTCCTGGAGCAAGCACTGTCAGCAATGCTCAAGCACGACCCGCAGTAGTAACAGCAGCACCTGCTGCTGCAGTTCAGAGTAAGTAAGTTTTTGCTTTATGCTCCAAAAAGATCCATTTTGCTGCTCTTACTCTTTAAAAAAAATTATAATATAAATATATATTCATTTATTTTGTTGCCACAATTTGAACACGGAAGGTTCTGTATATTAAAACTATAGACTTTGGTGTATCTACATAGTACTCTTGCTATGCTTAAAAGGGAACTTTGCAATGATTAGAAAACCATTTTCTGGAAATTTTATTTTGTGTAATACTATTCAACATTTGGTTATACTGTAAGAATTGTGTTGGACCCTAGGCGTCCATGTCATAGCTCTAATTTATAGTGTACAGGGCATTATTTAATTTATTTCAAACTTGTTAAGAATAAACCATTTCGCAGCCAGTTTTTAAAATTTAGCATTTGGTTCTCTTCAAGCATATTCAAATGAATCTCGTAGGTAAATTTCTCGTGTGATTTTGAAGAGCAAGTCTTACTTGTAAAATATGGGAGGGGGGGAAGGATAACACAATACGTTTAGTTTCTTTCTTAATTCAACTGGTTTTAAAATGTACAAATAAATGATACACATTATTTCCTGAAGGATTTCTCCTTCAGTGCAAAACTGTAGACCTACTTATAATATTAATATTTTATTCTTCATGCACTAGAATAGAGAAGAAAACTAAAGTTATACATTAATATTGCCCAAAATCAAACAGGATTTGTGCATCAGAATAAAACAAAGTTCTACATCTGCTGGTTCTTTCTATTACACTATTGCAATTTGTAATGTAATAATTCTTTGCACCACATAAAATATTACATAAAACAAACACAATTTTTAAAAATTCCTAGTTTATAATGAATTAATTTATAAGCACAAAGAAAATATTGAAGAAAAAATTGACAGTCGGCCTGTTTGTGGATTAGTTTTTGTCTGTGTGTGTCACATTTTTCTGTAATTGTGAGTAAATTTCTTCATAAGATTCCTATGAATTTGCTTCTTCAATAATTTTTGAAATGCAAATGGTAAGAGAGCGAAGAGGCTTAAAAATTTCTCTAAATTTCCCTTTATTTTGAAGTTGCCTCAAATTACTAATGGATTCCTGAGTTGATGAAATAGTGATTAAATATTAATGTTTTTAGTACTTTGGTTAAACTGTTTTGATAATAACTATTATTTCTGATCCCAAGAAAAACTGCCTTTTGTTAGAGAGTTTGTGCTAAACATTGTAAAGTTTTCCTTGAAACCATCAATCATTGCAGATGAATACTGTCAGCTTGATTGGGGGTCAGCAAATAACATGTATTGCTAATTGGCATTTGGTCATGTATAAAGTATGGTATCACAGTGAAGAAGAAAAGGAGGAGGGGGGGGGGGGAAGCAGGCCATCCAGGAGAAGGCAAAGTTTTGCCCAGCAGCCAATGTGGAGAAGTAAATGCAGTTCATACTTAAAGAAAACCCCGATCTAAGCCTCTTTCTTCTTGCTGATTTGATGGCGATAGTTGCACAGAATAATTGTGCCTCCTTCATATTGATAGGTTATTGATCATAGATTAACAGACCGCAAACCGAACATCAGTTGTATTATATGAAATGTTAAAAACCTATATTGGTCACATGTGACTTTAACACATGTTATCATGCAAACCTGGTTTGTTAGTTGCACTTTTACCTATCTGTATGTTATAACTATTAACATACCTAGAAATGTTATGAGAGCAGAACCAAAGGTTAAAAATAGAACGCAACTGAGATTTTCTATTTGGAGGAGGCAGTTATATAACTGTAATATTTCGTGGTATGTTAAAGATTTTCTTGGTCACCATAAAATCTCTAGATTTATACAAAATTTACATTTCTGCGATAGTAAAGAAATACATTTTGTTGCGGCACATTACTACGATATGATGAGGTTTTGCCAGTGAGTTCTGAATTGTTTGAATCTGATATCTGCAAAACATCACCAGATTTCTTTTAATAAACATTTGGCTTGCGATGGATCGATGGTTGTTTATTTACATAGCTAAGGATATTAAAACCCATTGCTAAGGATGCTAAATTTCTTAATATAAGGATAGGTACAATTTTGGGAACTTCAGTCCTTTTGAATTTGGAGATGTTTCTCATCGCTGCATCATGAGACCTGGCGTCACCCTACATGTTGTTCGGGGGGGTCTTCTCTTGCTTTGTTTTGCGCTTTTTAGTAATATCACATTTCTGCAGTTATAGGTACAATAAACTACTTTTCACTTTCATCACAAAAAATCATAAATGGTGAAATCTGGTGAAAGTGTAGACCATTTGGACAAATCTCCCTGCCTTAACAATTGGTTTGAACATTCTTTGTTCAAAATTATCCTTATCCTTTTACAGGAATGGGAAAAAATGTACAAAAGGCCAAACATATGGTGGTGGGAGGTATGCCCCTTGATTAGACTAGTGTAGGAATAATTGAAGGTAATACATACTATAAGTATTTGGGATTTCTCACTAACAGCAGATGGTAGATGAACTTCCTGTAAATAAATAATGATACTTCCTGTCTGTTCATTTTTGTACTACAAAATCATAATGTGAACACATTGGATTTTCTTAATTCTTTCTATGCCATGTGAGGAATGATGACTGTAATGACAACCCCGATCTGCAGTAGATTTCCTTCTATGATTAAGTCCATGTCAGCAATGTCTCTTTGAGCATTCCATTCATATTGCTGGTTTTCAGGTACATTGTTTGATTGTTGATTTCAAAGAAAACTTTATTACTTTGTGTATAGGGCAATCCTTTTTGTGATTTCATAAATTTAGTCATATTCTTTTCCCTCGCAGAAAAACAAGAGGTGTTGAAGTATGTTTGTGATATGAGCTGTTGATAAATGTGTGCGAGATAGCTCTTTCTGTTCAAAGTGATACAGAAATCAATTTTGGATTAATATAATTTTCATGGCAAGGTTTGTGAACATAGACCGGGAGCCAGCAAGATAACCCATGTATTATAAGCTCAAAGCTAAAACTTTTCAAGTAGTTTGCCAGTGTTATAAGGAAGATGGTGGCCTGTAGGTGGTTGCGCTGTGAGTTTTTTTGAATGTGTCCAAAAAAAATGCTCCTGGGAAAAAAGAGTACATAGCTAATTCTTGTTGTATATTGTTTGTAAGTCTGTGTGTACAAAGTGTAAAGGCGTTGTATGTCGATGTGCTGTCTCAAACTGAACACAATTTATAACCTCTTGTGTTACATGCTGAAAACATTTTTAAAAATCTAATTATTGAAAAGTATTTTTCATTGCCGATAATGGCCATGCCATTGCAATGTCTTTTAGTAGCCACCATACTGGTTCAAAGATGACAAAGACTTCTGTATCAAGGGTACAATTGTGGTGACCCATTTTGATAAATAGATGTAATGCCATACTGATAAGATATTAAATGGCCACCTTACTGGAAACTTATCTTTTTGGAAATAGCTTTTTTGATCACATGCAAAACTTCAGCTTATCATTTTTTCCTGTACAAGAAATGTTTTACTTAAGACTACTTTGGTTGTAAGTTAAAAGTAAGTTAAAAAATGTATTTTAATACCTAATTGAGTTCAATATATCAATTGAGAGAGAATCTTTTAATAGTGATGAGGGGCTGCTATTGGCAAAATGCATGATGCTATAGAACCATGATGGCCTTTAGGGTTGTTTTGGCTTATTTTTCTGGAAACTCATTTGAGTACTTCAGGAATGATCTGCGCCAACTAGAGAGGTTCTGAAAACTGTAATAGATCCATTTGGGCGGGACAAAATAGAAAAAGTAACCCTAACGTAAAAGAAACTGATACTAACTAGTATGAGAGTATGTGCCATTTTTGTAGGAACACAATTTTTTCTTGTGCTTAACAGAATTTAAATCACTACTCTAAGAATTTCTGCATTTAATTTGAAAAGTGAAATCCGATTTTGAAGGAATAAAGCTAAATATCTGACAGTTACTGTAATTACATTCCATTTTGAAAAAAGATCAGATCAGACTTCTTTTATCAGGAAGCCTGGCTATGAAGAAAGAAAAGGGGAGAGAGCAGGAGGGTCGAAAACCAGCAAGTATTTTCAAAATAGTTCAGTGTATTGTGTTGCATTTCTTGGATTTTATGAAGTATAGCAGAGGAAATCTGTAGTCATACTTGTAGTAGTATTGGTGAACATTTTTACTTTTCCTGAGCTAGATGTAATAATGCTTCAAATACCAATTTAATAACACTCTGGCCAGTAGGAACTTCTGCTTTTGTTTGTTACGTTTGTCTGTACTTCTAGGTTAGTCTGGGGGGGTCTAAAACATAATTACTGGCTCTTAATTAATGCTTGAAATAATCTATTGAAAGCTAAATTGCAATTGCTAAAATTAGTATTTATTTCTGGCCTTTTTAATTATTTTTTCTTTCTCACTATATAACCTCATGGGTATAAATAATCTCTTCTGTTCACAGGTAAATGAAATTACTTGCGGCATCTCTATTACCAAGAAGGAAATTTCCAAAAGAATATTTAAGTTTTTATCACTTGCTACCCACAAGAAGAAAAAGTGGGCTGCATTTATTTTCAGTGAATTCAATGAAACGTAATATACAAGAAGTATTGGTGTATTCAGAATCACCTAAAATAATTATTTTATAAAATGCCCTTAAGAAGTGCATTGCAATTCCGGTATTTTTTTTTTTTTTTAACAGATGGAATCTGAGATAGCTGTAAATCAGCTACAGATCAATTATGTTCCTTGTTATTGGAAGGACTTTTCTTTCATTTGGTGCACGAGAAGGTAGTTTTTCTTTCTTACTGAAATGAGCCAATGTTTTGTAACTATTTAAGTTATTATGTTAGGGATGTTTCCAAAAACATGGTTAAGGATTCATCCAGAATTTAATTCTTTCACTGTGTAATGGGTAACATGTTTGCTAGAAATTTTATTTTTCCCTGGTGAAAAGAAACCCACATAAATTGTGGAAGAGGGAGGAGATGTAAAACAAAAATAGTTTTATTAATTTGATTTACAGCCATATTGTATTACATACTGGTGGTTTGTATTTCTGGAATAGGTTCAGTGCATTGGAAATTTGTTCTTGTGGATTTGTTGGTTAATTTGAATTAATATTTAAACAAGCATGAAACTGTGATGCATATTGTCCAGCTTTCGTGATAGTTCAGTTTAATGTATTTAAAGCAACTTTGACAATGTTAGAGAACAATTGTATATGTATAGGACTTGGAATCTAAATAGACCCTAATTGACTGTAAGTGCACAACATTGACAGATGACAGATGTGCAATTTCAAAAAGTTCATTTATGCTCGAAGTTTGTAATATTCTGGTCAAATTTCCTACAGAGTTTGTACATATTTAAAAATGAAGTGAATACGTAAGCAGCACAAAATCTCTGCTGATGTAGTAATGTTTTGATAGTCCTGTGGTGAATGATGTGTAGGATGGTTCTTTACAGTACGTCAAAGTACAAAGAAATATTTTGTAATGTGTAAGTAGAAGACTGAAGCACTGTCTGAATTTGCATCTTCTCACATAGTGAAATTTGGCAATAGATTCTGCATATAATGTCACAATGGAGGAGAGCTATTAAATAAGAGACTTATGCTTCCTGGCAGTCCTTGCATAATATTTAACACTGCTTCTTTCATTTGTATTGTGAAGGGAGTTATTTATATTAAGTTCAAATGTTTGGTTCTATGGAGGGTGCTCATATTACAATGGCTGTAGAATATTTTAAGGTTGTACGTACATTTTTCAAAACAATTGTATGGACTCTTACTGCCTGGCACTTACATGCTATATCAGAGTGTTTTTTCAAGACTGGAAGAGAAAAGTATTTTTATTACTTTGGGAACATCTTAGTAATGTGTAAACAAATATTATGCATTGTGATTGAACATTGTGATTTTTTTCTTTTGCAATAAATTTGGTTTTTTGTATTTGTGTGAAATTAATTACCTCCTGTTCCTATATAAATGAACTGCAAATTACCACAAAAGCAGTCAGAATCAGTGCAAGAATTTGTGTCTTCTAATTACACATGGGTACTGATTATGTCCAATATTTTATGCCTCCTTTTAAGTGGGTTTAGTTTTATGTACAGCTATTTAAAGAAGTTGGCTCATTAAATGTGTAATAGGTTAACCATATTTTTGAATTATAAATTTATGTTTAAGACTAAAAGGTTTGTTTTTAATGGAAAATGTCCCCCAGAAAATTATTTTGAACATTGTTGCTTGCCTGTTACCAAGCAATAGGGGAGGGTGGGAGTTTTATAATACTGATAACAGCATTTTAATGTAATGCTAACTCTATTGGAAGAACTCTCACTAAAAAATTAATTTGAAATTGAACACATGAATAGGCTTTATGTAATGATCGCTGAATTCTGAAGCTTGACAGCAGGAACTACTTTAGAAGGTTGTAAGGTCGTTTTTCTAAGCTTGTTTTGTTTAGTGCAAGATGTAATTCGGAAGAAAGTTTTAAGCCCTGACCTTGTGTCAAATTTCTTATTTTGATTTTGTGAGAGTTTTAAAATGTTAGATTTATATGCTTTGTTGATATAGGAAGAAAGTTCACTATGTTGTAGATACTGAGGTGTTGCGGATTCCTGCATTCTCTGAGAGATCCAACTGCCTCTTGTCCAATGCCACACTCGTCTTCCCATGAATGATCTTTGTGTTTCAATAACTTTCTAAAGAATATTCGAAAATAATGTATATTTTCTGCACAGACTTCAAAACTTGTTTACTTCAGTGTATACATTTTGTATTGAGCCAATATGGGCCATCTAAGTTTGATTTGATTTGTCTGAATACACCAGACAAGACTGTATTCCATCTATTTTAAAGAAAATATATTTAGTGTATTACTGGCACGTATTTTGTCCACTCTAATTTTGAGCCCTTTTACCTGCCAACTGCCCTGAGTCTTGTGCAGTTGCAATGCAATATTTATGGTTTATTTTAGTGAGTAATTGTAGATTAAGTTGTTTGCATACTTTTTTTTTATTATAGCATCGCTTGTAATATTTTTCTTAGTACTTAAATAATTGCAAGCCAGTCTCTCTGACCTTTCTTTAAAGTAGGGTAGGTCATGTAGACAGCCCACTTGGCACAGTGTTTATCTGTAGGCAATGGTAACCTGTTGCTTATCAACAAAACTTGTGAGGTGGGGAGGTGCATAGGGGCTTGAAGCTAGTTTAATGAAAGGCAAGTGGTATGCAGGCAACTCCAGCGAGTCCCAATTCTTGTGTTTGAACAGCTCTGCTGAAAGGATATTTCCTGTTTAAATTTTATTCAACATTGCCTGTAAATCCTTGTACTAAATTGTATCTGTGTAGTCTCTTCATACATACAGATTCATATACACAGTCTCTTCATACATACAATACTTCTGTTTCTCCTGTTTTTGTTCGTTTTCAGGCAAAATATAAAAAAGTATTTTAATGGTTGTAATTCTTAAAATAATAAATGGCAAGATTAATCATACTGAAAGTCATGAACACCTAGGTCATATCAGATGAAATAAAATAATGGGAAAGGATATTTTTAATACTAAAGCTATCATAATTCATTTTTACTTTGAATTTCAATATGGGTTGTTTAAAAACATACACAGTAAAGTGATTCTTTTTTTCTTTCCTCTATTTAAAATTTAAAAAGTTATATACATTTTGAGAGCAAGAAAGCAATCTATTAATGTTACCACAATGCCACTCAGTCTAACATGCTCAACAATATTAAATCTAGCCTCAGACACTTTAAAGCATAAATTCATTTTATTTTCATTGAAGTGAAGGCATTAATTAAGAGAGCATATCCTAGACTATGACAGAATATTGTCATGAATAAACACTAACAATTTTGCAATAGGGTAATATTAGTTAGTAGAACCTCTTGGAACATTTTTCTGAAGTCAAGCATGCATGATCAAGCACAATCTTAGTTTCTACAAAGAAATGAAGGACATACAAAGTTCTCTATGACACTGGTTAATATTGTTTAATTGAACGTTTTGTATTCCTCTTTTTCCGGTTTTCTGTATGAGGAGGGGAGATAGAATTAATTCCATCTTGGTCAATATTTTAAAAAACACTACATGTCAAATTAAGTGAACCCAGAATACTGGATCAATATTCTTGTGAACGTTCTGAATCGGAACTAGACCACACTTGTTAGAAAATCTCTAATTCTTTTGATTATTGTTTCTTATTGAATGAAAATTAATCTAAAATGAAATCTTCATTGTTCTGGATAGTTATCACTTGTGATGTAATGAATACATACTTTCAACAACAAAAATTTATTTCTGCTGTAATTGTTCTAAAAAGGTATGGTGATTACCAAACATAGCCCTTCAAAAATAAAAATACTTGTTCAAGAGTAGTTTTAAAAAGTAAAATGATACAATTCTAATGAGTAATTTTTAGTCTTGGATTAACATATTACTATATTGTAGAGGGCAAATTTTATCATGCTGACAATCTGAATCATATGAACAATTTGTTATAATAACTTAATTGAATGTAATATTATAATTTCTTAGATATTATGTTACATTTACAAATTATAGGTGACTTGGTATAATAAACTTTTACTTATAGTGAACCGTACCGGTCTTGATACTCATATTTTACAAATTAACACATGATGAATCGCTTATAGTGAACTCTCAACATTGGCTACCATGAACATAGGAACGAGTACTTCCTTAAACAAACTGTACTTTGTGTCTGTGACTTCCAAAAACATTAAGTGATTGCAGGCATTTCATGAAATTGTGTAGCATTTATAGTAAATGAAAGGGACTGAGGGCATGTACCTTTGAGGAAATTGTTTCAACTTATCTACGGCAATTCTTTCATGTGGGAAGACTTGATGAATGTGGACTGTGAGATGAAAATTAGTGAAATCCCTTCTGGCTAAGAACATTGTTAATGCTGTGAAAGTGTCTTCCAGAAGCGAAGAAAAAGAGGTTAGATATGAAGAAAGTGATTACCTGGGCAAGAGGTAGTCAAGTCTTCAGAAATTTTGAATGTGGACACAAACATGTATAAAGAAAGCATGGCCTTTAGAGAAGTATCTGCCAATAATATTAAAAACCTGTTCACAGCAAACTAATAAACATTATTATTTTAAGACTAAATTAATATATTGAAAATTAAGATTTTGCAGACTGAGTATTTGACTCTTGTTATTAAAATAAATAATCGAGGAGAATCTTCAGTATTTACACTTGGCATTTTTCTAAATGAAAATAAATGTGATTAATACCAAAGGTGAAAGAGAAATTGCATTCCTTCTAGTTGCATGATATTACTGAAGTAATGAAAACATTCAGAATAATATTATTATCAAATGTCATTTTCTGTTTTTATGTATTCATTTTGTTATATATTGAATGTGTTCTTTAATATATTTTTGTGTAAAATCTCAATCACACCCTTTTTTAAGGATAAATTGTAATTGACTTTGAGTATTGCTGTGCTTTCTTCTTGCCCTGTCCTGAACTGGTAGTGCTCATGCTCTATATCAGTTTACAATCTGAAATATGATTACAATGTGTAATGTATTGATGGCAGCTTTTGAATTAGATATAAGACTGTAATGAAAGATGTCTATAGCTAAATCCTTTTCTCTGATAAGTATTGCAATTATACGATATAAACCTGCATTTCATTCCAGAATTTGGCATGGGGGTTGCAGATTCCATGATACTTATGAAGTCCCTTCTCTGGTTGATTATAATATGTGCTTTGGTTCTGGTTAACTTATACGATATAGAACTGTACTTTGTGTTTAGTATCCATTTCACTTGGCTGGGTTCAAGGGGCTAATCTGGATCCATAATTTAGGGAAAACATGATTTCTTTGAGGTACTGAAAAACTTATATATATAATATTATTTCCAAAATTTATAATAATTATATATTTTTTATTACATAATTTTAGATTATATTTCATTATATATAAAATTAATATAAATGTGTAAAATTAATATAAAATGTGACTCTAAAATTCATAACATTTTAATATTAATACAAGTTACCTGTTACTTGCACAATAATAAAATATTCAAATTTGGAGAAAAACTGTAAGTTGGCAAAAGAAGAAACTAACACTATTACCATAAAATTAACTTTTTTCTATCAAAATGGTGCTTGGCTGTTTTTGGTTTGTTTTTTACATTGCCACCCTGCTAGCTTTTGTGACACTGAGTGAGCAGGATGTTTGATTTATGAATATATAAACTAAAACTGTTTGTGAAGAAAATGTGTGCTAAAAGTTTGAACTTTTAATTATAATATAATAAAACCTAAAAACTGAAATGTTATATTATTTAGCCTGTGTTGATGAAACTGGGTATTTATGTGGTTTTCAGTTTGCTGAGCACAGAAATGCCTTTTTTACCATGGGGTATGTGCTAAATAAAACTAGTTATTCTTTCTTGTTGTATTAAACAGAGATTGGAAAAGGCCAAGTGAATCAAAGTCTAGAACACACATTCCGCATTCAGCATTCATTTAGAATAATTTATTTTTTGTTAATGTTTCTTCAAAACAAATTTGATCTCGTCAGAGTAAGCTGAAATTAAAACAGTTTTTTTTGTGTGTCGAAATTTGAGAATGTATTATTTTAATTAAATGAATGAGATTTACGTTTAAAAGATTAAGTTGACATAGTAACAGGGTGTTTTGGCATTATATCAGAATAAAACATGGAACGAGTTACAATACCAACAAATTCTATTAGGTCAAACTTTTATTTATTTAGTCAAAATACTGGTATATTATTGCCCATTTATATGCAAACAAAACATATTAATTTCAGTGTGCTCTGAAGTGTTTCTGTGTTCGTTTATTTTGACAAAATATTAACAAACATATAATAATAATATAAATAATTAAGTTCAAGTGAAAGTTTAAGAGTTTGATTCTCTTGGTTGTGTTCATACATTCTTCAATTTTTAATTATTGGATCTATCAGTGGCCATCACAACAATTATCAAGACTTGAAATCTTTGTTAAAGCAAGGGGTGAGTTGAGATTATGCTTCCTTTGATAATAGTGGGCAGTTTTTGTAAAAACTCCTGAAATTTCTTGATGTTCTATTATTTCAAATTCTTGAAATTAAAAATTTAATAAGTAATTTATTCAAGATGTTGAGCTTATGTCTTATGACGTTTACAAGCAAATGTGAGGAAATGTTTTTGAAACAACAGCTTAGGGTGTCAAAATAAAAATTTTATTTCTAGGTATTAAGAATTTTTTTGAATTAAAAATCACCATTGGAGAAAAATATAAATTAGTCTTTGTAACAACAGAAAAGCATTGACAATAGAGGGGGTGGGATCCTTCCCAATTCTTATTTCTCCTCTTATGCACCGAAACGGTTACAAAGTATTTGAATATTTGAGACATGTTGATTCATTCGGATAAGAAAGGTTTCAAATACTAACTTCATTTTAGTGCGCATTCAGCTCACTGCACATTAACAGCAATTTGTATGCTCTTCAAAGGCTTGTTTATCGCCTCTACAAGATAAAGGATAATTATTAAATACTGTTTCTGATTTGTGTTCGCAAATAGTTTTTATTGCACGGGTGCGAATATTTTCGTGCAATTCTAGTCAAAAACGCTAGTTGCTACCTGCTTTCTTTATTCAAGTATGAGTGAGGGAGAGATCCTGAGGTCAGGTCAAGTGCAATAATTGCACTTATCCCCATAAAACGCCACAAATAGAACAGTTTTAACCGTTTGTGTACGTTAAATGAATAAAAGATACAGAAATTCAAGTGCGCTCTATTACTTGCTGCGGCATGCCGGGGCAGCTGGCTCTGCATTTTGTCAACGCGTTTGCAGGTGGGCGGGTCCGAGAACCAACGCAGTTCGCATTGTGGCGGAATGTGAATGAACAGCAAGGTATTGCAGCAACTGAATTTGTAATGTTCGCTGTAGGGTGGGGGCGATGGTACTGCCGATGGTGATGATGCCACTTGGAAGACGAGGCGTCCAACCACACCACTCGGCAGCGACCGTGAGTGAACACAAGAGGTTATCGCTGTGGGCCGGCCCTTTCGGTGCTAACGCACAGTTCAACGACGGAAACGACTTGTGTTCTACGATCGCTGTCATGACATCACGGAGGTATTTACATTTACTTTTAAATTGAAGTGTAATATTGCGACTATTCTGTAGACTGCTCGAAGGCTAGGTTCCATCTTTTGAAATGACTGTCTTAGTGTAATCAAAATCGTCAGAGATGATCATATGAAATTTTACTTGCATTTTTAAGAAATCTGTCGAGAACAATCAGTATCGTTTCTGTGATAAGTTATGTAGTAAAAAATTGCAGTTCCATCAAAAATGCATCGCGGATGTTGAACCATTTTAAATTCAGTGCTTAATTTTGCTTTGTTTTCTTAAGAGTTGAATGCAATCGGTAGTAAACTAGGTGTATTACCTGCTTGTAGCTTGTCAAACCAGTGGTACTCTTAGCTGTGAATAGAATTGGAATAAAGTACATAATAACACACTAATGAAAACGTTGCAGGTAGCCCTGCACAGAAATCAAAAATGGAAAATTCCCTTGGTAGGTATAACGCATGTTTTTCACTAATCACTTCACTTTCACTTTCGCAGATTTCACTTTTCACTTGAGTTCACGTTTTACAGGATGCAGGAGGTCGGATTACATCGGACGAACTATTAAATCAAATGTTTAGCTCTATTGCTGAAGCGATGAGTTTCAGCGAATAATTATACTGGAAAATTTCGTGTAATCAAATGTTTATTGTTCGTTGTTCATTCAACACAGATCTATAGGGTAGAGCACACTTTAAGGCCCCCTTCTGACATGGGCACAGCCGCACGCTTCTGATATATAACCAATGTGTGCTACGAGTCGCGGTGTTCGGAAGTGGGAAGCGGTGGTGGCGAGAGAAGGGGCCCTTAGGGCTGTAGCAGAGCATTGGTTTGAATGGAGACCTTCCCGCTTGTGGCGGTTTTGCGGCGTTTAGGCGGCGGACTCTTCCTTGCGCGAAGCGCAGGAGGGCAAACGCGCCACCGCTAGCAGAACACAAGTTTTCAATGATGGCATTCCCACTGGGCCGCCCATCGCGGCGTTTTACCACCTGCGGTTCCTTTGTTCGCCGTCGCCGGAGGGTCGGCGAAACGTACCCCTGCAAAACCCACCCCCTTCCACGGCGGTGCGGCCGTGGTGTGCACCGGTGACGGCGTCGGAAGAGCCCTGCCGCTTGACGGACGCGCGCCGCCGTGGCGGCGTGGGAAGGTGCCCAAAGGCAGACACTAGCGGATCCAGGGGGGCCAGTGCCCGCCCCAAAAGGCTTAGAGTTTTCGATTACCTCCCTTTATTTGGCAAAATGAATTTAAATATTTATGTTCGAATTAATTATTTAAACGATAATATTGTATAGTATCATCTACAGTACATATGTAATATACAAAATAATAACTAATATGTTTATAATTTAACAAAAATCTACAAATCCCCGCCCTTCAAATGATTGGCTGAATCCGCCTCTGTGGGCAACCAATATGTTTTAAGCAATGCATAATTGTTTATTTTAACAATAGAAAATTTGTAATTGGGGAATAAATTACTACATATGTGTACATTTATGAGGGTAGGAAGTTAAATAGTTGAAAATTATTCTTCATATTTTATAAAATGTGAAACTGAAATAAGGCACAAAATAAAGTGATGGGTACTTTCAAGACTATCATGGGCACTTCCTAATATAGTGAGGGGCACTCAGAAAAATTGATTGTAAAAAGCCCAAGAATGTCAAATAGCGTTGCTGAACGCAATTACCATGTTGTTGGTAGTTTAGTAAGCTTCAATTATTTAATAAGTCTAAACATTTCACACAAAAAATTGTGCTACAACAGCACATACCCTCTCGTGTTATTGGAAACATCTATCTATTATTGAAGTATTGTATTTCCTGCGCTACTAACACCTCAGCCAATACTTGAAAACATTCATTTTTTTATTATTTATTTGCATCAGAAACGGTGCGAAACTGTGTGTGACATGCTGTGGGGAGAAGTTAATTTGAAGTTACATTATGTACAGAAGCAAAACAAGGGGCTATTCAGCTTTTGCTCAAGGATCAACCGGAAGAAAACCTGATAGAGATGGGGGTCATTGACCCGGAAGCTGAAGTACACAACTTGTTACATATTCTTTAGAATTATACAATAGAAATGGTAAATAATACAATAAATATTGCTGTCAAAATTAATATTACTTTAGTATCATCGGTATAGTCTCTAATGGTATAGAAACAGTTGTGCTGCAGAAAATATTTTACTTGGGACTTAAACTCGAATATAATCATTTAATGTCATCTGGAAAGGTGTGGTAAGATAATGTACATGCATTGGATGTGAATTTTTTGGTAGTGTGGCGCCGTAAACACGAGGGCCAGAACCGTTAGGTCGGTGAAAGCGCGCTGTGGGGGAAGAA
>BOPP01000344.1:136303-146306 GCA_017312745.1 Gryllus bimaculatus | reverse complement strand
TCATAATTCTGATCACTAGAGTTTGATGAAAATAAAGCCCCAAAGCTGTTTGCAATATCCCAAGGATCCTGTAAATTGGTACCGTCGGAACTGTGTCAAAAACAGAACGCCTGTGATGCTTGTCTGAATTCATATCGATTTTCAGGAGGAGAAATCAGTTTTTACTTTGACATATGTATTGAACAGGAATACGTTTGACTGATACTGTACTCGCAGCAAATCATACAGAACGCACTGTTTTCAGCTCAGCGTTGTCCAAACTACGGCATACTCGTATGTGCATTCGCTTTGCGAATAATAACAATTCTTTGCAGAAACACTAATTTCTATCTGTATTCTGATTGCAACATTTTTTATCGATTGGTCGCAGTACATCATACACATTTGATAAATATCTCTAATTTTATTAAACTAATTAAATTACTAATATAATACGATTTGTAATATTAAGTTAATTTATGACCACCTGAAATGCATTGCCTCCTGAAATGAAGCGCAGGAAAATAAAATTTTAAGGCAATACATTGAAGTACGCAAAGTAAGAAGGTGAATACAGTGATGTACCTCCAAAAAAATTTTAAACGAAAGTAAAATCTCTGTTCTTCAGGACGATAAAAACAATTAAGCCCTTACCGGCGTATTTTTTTAATAAAAGAAGTGTAAATTAGTACACACTCTTATGGAAAAACTTTACCGGGATTGTTTTCTTTACAATTTTGAATACGTTATACGGCTATTGTAGTACTTTTTTTCTTTTATTCAATGCGCAGTAATTTTATTTAGGGTTCAAAAGATAGTAGATACTTCACCAGGCATTCTGAGGAGTTTTTTTTGTAAACTTCTGCGAAATTCATTCCAAACGGGGCTATACTTTCACATACAGTACAGTGTAGTTGTAGCGTAGTTTACTCGTTTGAAGACCGCGGAACATCAATTGCATATGTGTTAGTGATAGCGCATAACAAAAGGAAATGTACATAACTTTACCTACCATCAAAAATAAAAAAAGTAGTCCTGTTTACTTTCCCGTATACATACGGAGTAATATACGTTAGTAGAGGGAATTAGTTGAGTTATGTAATGCTGCGCGAAAAAACTGCGGATTTTCGGCAGAAAAAAGCTTATTGCTGGGTTCTGGTATCGAAGAAGTAGGTAAGTCCTGTTGCTAAATTAAGAAAAATATCCTCTTAACGCGTAGTATAGCCGAAGTTCTTGTTTTGTGGATCATAGGTACCGATTGATTGTTTTAGTGGAGTATGCCAACTACCAGTATCAATGATCCTGGTTCCGTACGTGTAGTTAATGTTTTACTCGAGAGGTGGCTGTGATCTTTCCCTCGCTGAATGGCGAGATCCGGCACAGACCTACCATCGGCTAGCGAGGTTTCCCTAAACAGGTATCTCCCACCAGCAGGGAACCACCCCAGACCGGGATAAAGCTTTAAGCTCGTGACCGGGCTCCCGGTATGTGTGCTTATGTAGGGTGCGTTCGTGTAAGTGTGTGTGTAAGGGGAGGACAAGGAAGAGGTAGGAAAGATCGCGCGCGATCCGTGGCCCGTTTGTTAGGGTACTTCTCCGGCATTCATCTGTTGTTGATCAGAGAAACCTCAGAAAAACTATCGATCAGAGCAGCCAGCGACTGAATTAGACCTAGCTGACTAGTGTCGAAAATCGTGCAATCGCCGTGACTCAACCCTAGGACCACTCGGTCAGAGGGACTACAGTGACATCAAATCCCCTGAGCCATCTCTCCCGGTCATCATAGATGCCGAAAAATCAATTGACGGCAAAAGTCCGTCTGACCGTCTGTGAACACTACTAGCGCCTAAACCACGCGTAGGATTTTTATCCAGTTTGAACCCCCTTTCCATCTGGATCGAGTCAAACCTCTGAGATTTTGAAAAACGTTCTTTAAAATTTTGGGGTACTTTACATGAGGCCCTCCGGACATTTTCAAAGTTTTCTCAAAAATGGCTTCGAATTTTTTATTTCAATTTCTTGTAAGAATAGAGTAACATACACTTATAAAAGTGGCAATGGTTCGATTTTCACGGCTAACTCTGAATTTTCGTAAATTTCAAAAGTATCAATTTCAGAAGTATGGTTTAACTACAAAATTGAAGATAGAGGTTTTTCTTCAAATAAAATTTATTCTATTGTGAGTGAGTTCTTTCATTAAGATCATGTATATTGTTTGAAACTTTTTGTAGTTTTCGCGCAATAATGCGTAAAATATTTGCAATTTAAAAAAATGCAAAAACGATTTTCTCAAAAAAAGGCTTCAAAGTTTTTCTTTAAATTTTTCGTAAGGATAGTTCTAAATGTTCTCTATGAGATAACATAAAAGCTTTTTTGTTTTATTCGTTTTTTTTCCTTCAAAGATCACAAAAATGTAATTATTTGTCTTGCCTTTCACAACATTAATTTTTATATTAGCGGCGATTTCTTCACATTATTATATTTATAAGTACACGTGCTTCAAATAATGTCATGAAGTTTCTTGAAAACTAAACTGTTTTCTGTGAAAACTAGCTCGAACTTTCAGAAACGCTGCAATGCCATTAGCTCAAAAACTGCTTCAAATTTTGTCTTCAAACTTTTCGAAGGGATAGTGCCAACTTCACTGTTTAATATGACATCAAGCTCATTTTGAGGCAGTTTTTTGTTTTTTCTAAAATTATACAAATGTAATGCTTTGAAAGATCTCTCATTTCCACCGATTTGCAAACACTATTGTAGTTGTGAGTTAATGTGCGTTAAATTAATTCTAATAAAGTTTTTCGAAAACTCCAAAACTTTCAGTGAAAAACAGCTTCAAATTTCGAATTTATAGTAGCGCTTAAACGCCATCTTCATAAAAATGGCTCCAATTTTTTCGAAGAATATTGCTGTTTAGGACAAGGTTTTCTAAATAATATTTCCATTATACTATTAGGAAACTAAAATATTGAGAAAATTTAAAATAAAATGTACTTCGGGCGGCAATAGATGGCAGCTGGTAAAAGTATGTGGCGAGTCTGAATAACTTGCCGAGACCAAAGGAAATAGAAAACTAATATGGGAAAGTCTGTGCCATTTCTAGCACCACTAGTTTATTTTGCATAATTGCAAATTTCTGGTAATTTTTTCATTAACTGCTTATTTGTATTAATGCGACATATTTAAGAGCATATATTACAGGTTTTTGCGTAATAGTGGTTTGAAGCGAAACATTTTTGTTGCACTTTTTTATTTATTATAATGTTTGAAAATATATTTTTATTATACGCGTTTTGTACTACAATGTAAAATAAAGATTTATAGAAATAAATATTATCTGTTGATCACTATATTTTTGTTTATTCCGAGTTTTAAGAGCCTGTATTTTAAGTGCTATTTTAAGTGCGTGATTGCATGCGTAATTTTAACTTCTTTGGAACGCATGATGTTCCGGGGTCTGCTCATTATAAAGAGTAGAGCATTTGGAGCGAAAACTAAATATTTTCAAGCAAATATCCACACTATTTTGACAATTATAACTCCTTTTCGTAGAGCTAAATCATGTCAGAACAATGAGACGTAATAAACAGGAATTAGCGAGTGCGACGCGGAATTTCACTGTTGCATTCCTTGCATTGTTGATATTCCCTGAAAGCTATCAATTTTTATTTCATGTATTTAAAACAGGCGTTAAATAATTTCTAAAAGCTGAATGTGTAAATGTATAACAAAAGGTCGAATGTAGTGACGACACGATACGGTCAAAGCCATATTAACTTACATACAAATTCTGACTTACTAAGCATCCAGCTGTGTGGAATCTTTCGCTAAATGCAGTAAAATCTAAACAGACGTTTAATTTTGTCGCCAATTTATCCAAAAACACTCATGTTTTAAAAAAATTGATCGTGACCTTATTTGAAGATCAATTTTTGATGAACACATGTCATTAAGAAAAAAATGTAATTTTAATAATTCGCCGAAAACGATGCGCAGTCAATTCGAGCGCGCTGCTATACTAGTCCCTAAATTACACAAAAATACTTATATTTTCAAAAAATACAGCATGGCCTTATTTAAAGATCTTCTTTTTATGAAAACATTCCATTAAGAAAGAAACTATCTTCACAATTGTAGTTGAAGGAATACGCCGAAATGTTTTAAATTTTCGCATATTAACACATTTCAATTAACATTTGACCTTCATCCTTATTTTAATCTTCCTTTATGCTATCTAAGTTCCCAATTTAATTAAAAATCGTGCGTTTTTTAAGAAAAAGTGGTTTAAAGAAAATAAAAATTGCCTGTTTGACACAAAATTTTGCTAAAAGTACTAATGTTTTTGAAAAATTGGACATGATCTTATTTAAAGATCTGTTATTAGTGAACACATATCACTGAGAAAAACTGAATCTTTATAATTGTAGTTATAGAAAGATGCCGAAAAAGTTTGGATTTTTTTCAATTTTCGAAAAATTAGGGTTTTTAACCAACATGAGACCTGTATCATTCTCTTAAACGTCCTTCAGATTCTCCTCCAACAAAATTTAATCAAAATCACAGCGGCCCCCTCGGAAGCCAAATTTGGAAATAGGAGGAGAAGGATGTTTTCAAACATTTTACCGAGGATTGGAAGAAGTCTAATAGGGCGGTAGTTGGAGGGGAGGCAATGGACCTGCCAGTTTTAGGCATAATAACGCGGGCGATCTTCCAGGCGGTAGGAAAACATGACAATTTGAGGCAGGAGTTTGGGATAAGGGTAATTAGGTCAATTACGTTTGTGGTTAGGTTCTTTAGTTGGAATGTGGATACTCCATCGGGTCCAGGAGTCGTAGTGGAATCAATCGTTCGTAGTATTTGTCTTAGTTCTACGTCGTTTGTCGTCCAGGTTTGTTGTTGGTTGGGGAATTGAAAGAGGTTTGAAGTAATTGATGACCACGTCGGGTATTGGAATATTGGGAGGTAGGAAGCGTAAGGCAAGGGATTAGGTGAGGGTGTTGGTAATCAGTTGGGGATCGAAGGTTGGGGTGTTGTTAATCAGGATGCGGGATATTGCACTGTATTAATTACTTTGTGTGTATTGTTGGGACTGCGGTTGTCCATCAGTAAGTCGTCATATTTATGTATCTCGTGTCGTTGGAGTAAAGTGTGTATTCGTCTTTAGATTTGCTTTAATGATTTCTTGTCTTCGTCTCCTCTGTATTTCCAATACTGTCGTTGTAGTCGTCTTTTTGTCTGATCATTATTAGTATTTCGTCAGGAAGTGTGGGATGTGGGTTTTTGGAGAAGGTGGTGCTTTTTCTGTACGATTGTTTGATCTGGTGGGTGAGGTGGGCTGTTTATGAGGTCATGACTTGTTTATATCATGTTGTTATATGTTTATATTAATATCTGCGGAAATGTGGATTTTCATGGTTAACCGGTGTTTGTAAGATTTCAAGTCTTTGGAGAGGATGGTGGGGGTCATTCTTCGTGCAGAATTAACTTTTTTCCTGTGGTTTGCCAGATTCAGTGGCGTGCATTCTATGGAATGAAGGTAATGAGTCATTCCTTTAAGTAAAGCAGAGAAAAAAGTCCTTTCTGTATTTATAATATTCGTTGCTTATGGCCAGAGCAAAACTGTTTACTCATCTCAAATTCTGAGCTTAGTACCAATAGTTGAACTGTAACAATCGATGTTTTCAAAAAGGTCTGTAGATTCGTCTCGTGACGTCAGCGAAGCTTCGTTCATGGAGGGGCAGCTGTTCGACTGCATATTTGCGTAGTAAGTCTGGTCAGACCCTGAGTGCGCAAGGACGAATTTTTCAATACGTTCTGTTGTTATTGGCTGGTAGCTATTTTAAGTTCGAAATAATTTATTATTTTAGCTTTTTGAAAGTGTTTGATATACGTGCTAACTACAGCATAATACAATGTAAGTATAAAGTACATTATAATATTGAGAACGTTTATGTTCAGTTAAAGAAAGTGCTCTAAAAACTAAGAGCACTAAGTTATAGAGCGATGCATAAGTGATATATTGTGAAGTGAGATGTTGCGCAGTGTAGAGCAGAGAAATAATGAAGGAAGTGATTGAAGGGTCGTAGTGAAGTGAAGTGAAGTGCTGTGCTGTTCTGTGCAGTGCTGTGCAGTGTTGTGCAGTGCTGTGCAGTGCAGTGCTGTGCAGTGCTGTGCAGTGCAGTGCATGCTGTGCAGTGCAGTGCAGTGCTGTGCAGGGCTGTGCAGTGCTGTGCAGTGCTGTGCAGGGCTGTGCAGTGCTGTGCAGTGCTGTGCTGTGCAGTGCTATGCAGTGCAGTGCAGTGCTGTGCAGTGCAGTGCAGTGCATGCTGTGCAGGGCTGTGCAGGGCTGTGCAGTGCTGTGCAGTACTGTGCAGTGCTGTGCAGTGCGGTGCAGTGCGGGGCCGTGCGGTGCTGTGCAGTGCTGCGTCCCCCAACAATATGCATGGGGAGCTTAGGGAAGGCGACTTGCAGCCAGGCACCAAAGCAGTCTAGTACTCCCATGAACAATTCCAGACAGTACTGCGTTTTGAGAGGAATGGGATCATATTATAGCTGTCCTCATCTACGTCCCTCTTACACAAGCAGGGGTGCATCCAGCCCATCGTTTTGGAGGGGGGCAGTAATAGTTTTTTTCAAATTAATAAACATATTTGTTATATTGCACATTATTTTTGTAGTGTACATATGTTACTATATAATATTTTTTTAAATAATTACATAATTACAACAGAAATATTCAAATCAATATTGCCAAATAAAGGAAGGTAACAAACGAATACTCTAGGTCTTTTGTGAGGGGCCATGGCTCTCTTGACCCCTTCCTTCATCTGCCACTGCTTTACAAGCACACTGCCGTGAGACCTGTGTGTCGTCTCAATATGGTGGAATGAAACCCCATTTTGGTAGCCATCATTCATGTCAGACTCCAGTTTTTGTATATTCATGTAATCCCTCTTGAGTTTCTGATTAAGCTACGTGTAGTTACGTGCCCTTGTTTTGAATTTCCGTTTCTCTTTCTTTGGGATTCTCCATTCATTCATATATTATGAGTATGCTTCTGTTGTCTGGTACAAATTCAGGCCTGCGTTTATAGCACGAACTATAATTATCCTATACTAGTGGACAGTGGGTTATTTTGGACATCCCGATTAATTGAAAATAAATGATTGATACATGAATAGCGAATTGTATCGATACTGGATTTAAAATGTAGGCAGAAGTTGTGTGGTGACAAGGATTTCAGTTAGACTTTTTAATATAATTTTATACAAATAATAATTACACATATTTTTACTTTCTCTTATTGTAGTAGAGATAAAAGTATGTAATATTACAAAAATGAACTTTTCTTTCAATGATCGTTTCTTAACATAATATTAAGCAACTGTTTCTAGTTATTTTTTCACATTTTTATTCCTATGTGTTCTCATTTTAAATAGAGGGAGGAACGTTGTACTTTAACGCAAAAATGTAAAGGAATTGTTAATAAGCAAGGGAAAGAACAGGTACCGGCTTTTTTCACACCTGAATCGGCTCTTTCAGAAAAATGTCTTGTGGTGCCATCGCGATGCATTTGCGATGAGCCATTAGTGTAGTAGTGTAGTAGAAGCTCTCGTCGGGCGGTGAGTTCAATGCGAATCTTCCGCAAGCTGGTGCCGGCTGCGAAAGTGCACTCTGTAGGTGCGCTCCCCCTCGCTCACCCAGATGGAGCCCGAGGTCCCCTCTCGCAGCACGCGCAGCGCGCTGCGCGCCACCACTGCCGGCCTGCAACACGCCGCGAGGGAGCCAGAGCATTCGGGTACCCGGCGCGGCAACGACTTTGGTCGTCAGTCTCGCGAGGAAAGGGCTTGTTCTGTCCGCGCGAGTGGCGGTGCTCCTGCTCAGCTGGAACTTGCGATCTGCCACCTACGGGTATCTCCCTCCAGTGGGACACGACGTATGGAAGGGGCGGGGAGAGGATAGGGAAAGGGAGATCGCGCGCTGTCCCTGACTTATTTGCTGGGGTTCTGCGCTTGGAATTGATCTGAGAACCCACGGAAAACTACTGATCAGAGCAGCCGGCCACTAGAATTCTCTTTCAGACAGCGGCTGAACTTAGCTATTGTCCACCACCCACGGGACACAAACCCTACGACCTCTCTGTCAGTGTTAATAATAATAATAATAATTAATATTAATAATAAAATAATAATAATATAATAACAACGATATCGTTCGTGGGCTACAATAGTGGCACAACTCATGGTGTTGAGTGTATTTCTGTAATTAGGTGTTGAGGTACAAAAATTAGGTGGGTGTATTTGAAATTTTATCTTGTATTGAAACTGCTGTGACGTCATGGATACTCACAGCGACCACAGACACAGAGCTTTCGTATAACAATATATTTATTAACAAGAAAACAAAACAAATATATACACTTAATAATCTACTTAAACCCTAGCTCTGATAGACCTACTAGCCCTGATCGCGGGAAGCGATCCAAACCCGATTGAAGATGATTTGATTGTGGCATTCGCCCTCCTACTTTAGAAGCGCGCACAAAGCCTAGCTTCCGTGACCGAGTGTCACGCTGGGACACAAAGTCCGTTCTGGCGCACCAACGGCGGGTTTGCCTCGATCGCAGGAGCGATCTTATCCGATTGAGAATCGGCGTGAATCTGGCACTCAACCACTCTTCACCTCGGAGCACGCACACAGCATCGCTCCCCCCGTGACCGCAGTCACCCAAGGACCTAAAGTCCGCAGGTTTCGTCAACTAGTGACTCGAGCCTCGCGAGCCTGGCTCGCATATGCACCGTTCGTGGCGCCAAGGCGTCGTCGCCAAGGCGTCGTCGCCAAGGCGTGGCGTCGTGGCGCCTCGTGCACACGCAACGAGGTTCTCCACTGTCTCCAGAACCACCACTGGCTCTGTAACACTCTGTTATATAGGGAAGGCCCACGTGACCTACTACGTCACGCACCCGGCCTCGCTTGTTATAACAGTGAAAGGCCGTATGACTCCAAAGCCTGTGTCTCCCGTTTCCGGCGTTCTTGCCTTTACGGAAAAACCCTTCTTCCTGTGGCGAGACTAATCCGCAACAAGCGTCCCCAAAATAGATGCCATGAGGCACGCTGGCTAATACGTTACATTAGATTGACTTCAGAATGTGAATATAAATCCTTTATATCGAAAGACACAATTGTTAAATCAGATGTTCCACAAGGTTCACAACTTGGATCCACTATTGTTTACATCAATGACATAAAATTGAAACTTCCCTCATGCTTATTTTAATGTACTCTAATAATCTGAAACTAATATTCTGTTAATAAAATCATTGCAAGAGTGTATTACTTTATAACTGAACTTCAACTCATTACCATAGTGTTATTACTCTCTAATCTTAATCCTCTACCAAGTGTCCCCAAATAGATGCCATGAGGCACGCTGGCTAATACGTTACACTGCATTGCATTCACACTGCCGCCATTTGTGGGTGGAATATTGTATTGTAAAATACGTTACTGTTGCTGCTGGAAGATAGACCAATTTGCAATTCTGGAGAGTGCATTAACTCAAAATTCGTATTTTTTGAGTTATGCCACTATTGCAGCTCTCGGGCGATATGTTGTTACTGAGTCATCGCAATTGGTCCGAACACAAATTACATACTGTTTCTCTCTTTCGTGTTTTTCAAATATGAAAGTAAAAGGGAGATCTCTGAAGCACACAGTCTTGGGCGCTTCCTTGCACTCACGAGTAAAACTCACCAGGTACAATGGGGCTATGCCGTTTTGTGACTTAGGTAAAATACTTCGCAAAAGTTGACAGCGACGTGCGAAGAAGATACATGCGACACACGTTGACAAATGGGTTAAATATGAACTTCGGTTTTTCCGAGTGTGTGTGTTTTTTCTAATCTGATGAAGTCTTCCCAATTATCTCGGACAATCGCGTTTCTTCTCTACCTACGAAGCGAGAGTGCGCATACGTACGGGACGACCAGTGCAGAGCCGCGCGGCTGCCAGTCAGGGCGCAGCAA
>BOPP01000344.1:98241-129507 GCA_017312745.1 Gryllus bimaculatus | reverse complement strand
TTTACTTAGAATTAATATCAATTTTGCTTGTTATCATGCGGAAACGTTCTTCGTTTCAATATATATACATATATATATATTTACATTTTGGAGAAACTTCAAGTTACGATTTGAATTTAACTCTTTCTGTAATTTCTCCGTAGCAGTCTCATCCACATCTCCGAATATTAATTACCGACACTTTAATGTCTTCAACATTTTTTAATGACTCCACTAGAGAAATATCTACTGATTCTAATTTCTGAAGATAACGAAGATAGTATTTTCTTCGTGTGTATTGATCCGGGAGGTCTTGTATATGTCTCCAGAAAACCTTTAAAAGTTGGATTTGCAACTTTTTCGTGCGGTGCATTTGCTCCTACTACTACATGTTTACATGAAAAGTGAATTTGTTACAGGCTTCAGTGTTGCCTCAGTAACAAAAGTGTGCACTAAGTGTGACAGTTTCTTTGCTTTCTTTAGCTTTGTCACTATGAGACGTAGCTGCAAGGTGCTGGTCCACTTGAAACTTTTTAGAACATTTATTAGGCATAAATGAATTCAACTTATATAAAGATACACACTTCTTGAGAAGAGTTTTATACTTTTGCTACAAATTACCGTGCTTTGAAATCAATTTTATTAAAATTTTGATGCAAATTACCTTCAGATTTAATTTAAGACAAGCGTACCCTTCTAATGTATTTAGCTAAACGTTCAGTTCGAACTATGGGAATAGAAATTACACTGGATACAAACACACTGGACTCGAATTTGAGATTTGATCGTAGAAATCAGGTTTAGTACGTACTTGTTTTGACGTACTAGTTTCTCTTCTTGATAAAAATATTATTTTTACAGACTCAGCCATGCTTCTAACACTTCAAACGAAATTAAAAGAAAAAAAAGAAATACTCCAAGGTTTACAATTTTTTCAATAACATTAAAAATAATACAAGGAAAATTCTGAAAGTCGAGAATGTTTGAAAGAATGTTTGGAAAGAATATGCATTCTACGACATACAATAATTATTTAAAATCAATGCGCCACACAGTTTGTACTAAACAATTTCTTCAACCTCAAAAATCTCAAAATAATTATTTTACTTCAATAAATATTGAAGTTTTGTTTTTCGTTTCATATTTATTTCATTGATTTGGTTTTATCCTTTTCTGAGTTTCAGTATTTCACTTTCTGCAACAACATTAGACTTCAGTCCTAAACATGTCGACTACGAAAACTTCGCCAGTAGATATATTTTTTTATTGATCAATTTTTAGTGTAGCCTACTTATTGCTTTATTACAGCAAGTGCAATTAATCATATTTCTATGCGTCCTCCAGAAATCATTGTTTCCTATTCTTTGTTTGGGAAGTAGTGCACAGAAAGCTCCACAAGAGTTTATAGTTAATTCCACAACAAGCCATTTTATAGTTAACTGCACAATTAAAAAACATTTTTGCATGCAAACATACTGAGAGCCTGCTGTTGATTATTAACCTCTCCCATTGTCGTTTACCTAATGAAATTGAGTTTTGGATTAGTGTATCTTTCGTATCCTTTGCGACGTATCAAATTGATAATTCTTTTCGAGATCGTCGTTCCCCGCGTCCTCGTGTCGTCGCTAACCCAAGCAGTGCACCGGGAGGTCAAAATGTGTAGTATAACAATAAGCATATACTATTATCACGAAGATCAATATACTATTGATACAACATATGCGTCACTTTTAATATTCACAAATTCTGTACAGAAATAATAAAAAAGTACTTGATGTGCTGGATAGAGGTTTAAATATACAGTATTAATTTTAAAAAACGCCCTAACATGTATCATGCAGGGATTTCTCTAAAAAATCACCCAAACTGCAAATATGCACGGAAAAAGTATGCATTTTTTAAATGAGTTTTTCATGAAACATGTATTTACAAAGTTTGAAATCTGTATGAAGCTTAAATAAAAACATGCATTTGCATGGAAATCCTGTCTCTAGTCATAATATAAAATGAATGTCTACACTAAACGACATTGTTCTAAAGCGAAAAGAAAAAATGACATTTCATTAAAATCCGCCTCCTAGTCATTACTACAAAGTGGTTTTCCACCATTTTGCATATTTTTGTATGTTTGCTTCAAGACATTGCTAAGTGCAATTTCTTGACATTTTGTTACAATTGGATGCTATGTAGATTAATATCTTAGTGCATATTTGTGCGTATTTCGCCGATTTTTTCCGGTTTGTTCATATTTGTATAGCAATAGGCGCATATCTTGCATATTTCGTTAAAAAAGAGACAGTTGCTTTCAAAATTGAACGTACACCTTTACTGTACACCTTTAATGATATCGTAATTCTTTTCATGCTATTATTTCTAGAAATAAAATATATAATTTTGATATTTGAGGTTTCCTGAAAGAACTAGTGCATTTTGAAAGCAGAACATTGCTTTATTAAGTGTAAAATTAAATATTTTCTGTGATACCAACAAAATAAGTGTTGCAAAGATATGAACGTACACCATCAGAAGCGCGCTTTGAAACGTAGCCGTTGAAATGATTTCTTGGGTACGAAGTTGTAAAAACAGATTAGTTGATGGTCAGATTTGAGGAAATCATCATCGAATTGAAAATGGTCCCGAGAAGGCAAAACTTTGTTAGAGCAAAGACTTATTATGAATTTAGCCATGCGGGGAAGATCACTACGAGGTATTGTATTGGCAATGAGAAGACCTCATTCAACTATTCAAGGTATGGAATACCGATTCAAGTACGATTAGTTAATAAAATAGGCTGTGGCCAAAATCCGATACTCAACGAACGAGATAAAAGCAAGATTATCAATAACATCAGCAGGAATCCTCGCCAAAGTGTCGTTAGAATGACTCCGTGAGTGTTTTCAACAACAGGGAGAACTGTATCCTCAGGAACTGTCCGAAAGGCATTATGAGGCGCAGGTTGCATCGGGAGAGTAGCGAAGAAGAAGCCCTGGGTTAGCAAGGGAAATCTGAACAACATACTGCAGTTCGCGAAATATCACAGAAACCGCCCTGCGGACGGAAATGTACTGGCAAATTACGGAAAAAGCAGTGGCAATTAGTGTTTTTCAGCAATGGAAGTAAATTCAAGATATTTGGCTCGGACGGGTAACAGTACGTGAGGAGGAAGTTAAACGCAGCATTAGAAGATAAAAATTTGCGTGCATCTGTAAAGCAAGGTAGGTGCTCCGTAATGTTATGGGGCTGTATGTCTGCGTGTGGTGTCGGAAAACTCCATGATTCTAAAGTTGACAAATTTGGATATTTATTAATTTTAGAAAGTAATGACAAACAAAATGCTGCTAATATTGCACTGTGGCCAACATATTTCTTTCAGCAGGACAAAGTGTTCATCCGTACAGCACATATTATGAAGTTATGGTTGATATAGTGTTCCAAAGCGTCTTGAAACACTGCCACAATCACCCGAAGCCAATTGTATAGAGAACTTTAGGTGGGAACTGGAAAAGCGTGTGAAAAAGCATAATTTTTTTTAATAAAAAAGAGCTCAAGAGTTTCTCCTCTGAATAATAGAAGAAAATCGCGCCTGAATTTACAGTGAAGCTTGTAAGATCCATGTCAGCAAGACTGGAGGTTGTAATTTGTGCTAAAGGTCGTTGCACAAAATTTTGACTTATTATTTTTTTTTTTCGATAAAAATGCCAGTGTACGTTCATTTTTGTGATGACTTGCGATGACATTATAACTTTTATGTATTATTTACTGTTATTTCAAGATATTTTTGTAATTTCTGGGCGAAGAAGGTTTGCATTAATATCTATATTTATTTTGTACAATTCTGCTACATATATTTTTATATGCCATTTTGTATTTTCTTACATAGTGTACTGTCAATTTTGAAAGCCACTGTACCTCTGAATTGTTTCATCTTTTCGTAGATTGTATTTAATTGTGAGTGTTCATTGACTATAAAGAGCTAATAATAAGAAGTAAAGTGAAATGGTGAGATGAAAATACATTGACATGTTTTTCTTTCATTTCTATAGATAATAAAATATTTGTGCAAATGTATATTATAACTTTTTAACATTTTTTAAACCAGGCAGAAGCAATGCGTCAAAGACGTTCAATGTACATCACTAACGAGAATATATACTTCAATTATTTCTCCCGAAGAGAAATGTAGATTGCATTATATTTGCACAAAAACGTATCTTTTAATTCCAAGCACACGTCTGATGAAATTCTATCAAGAAAAAAATTCTGAGGAAACGAAATATTCTTAATTTTAATTGACCATTTCTAAACGTGATCATTTTTATGTATGTCCCTCGAGCAACACTTGCGGTAAATTACATTGTGACCTGTAGGTTTATTAGTGAGTGAAGTGAAGTTAGTTTACAGACTTACGTTGGCCCCCGCTTGCAGCAACTCTCGTACTATGGCGAGCCCAATGTCACCTGCCCCGCCGATCACCAAAGCTACCTGCCCCTGGAAGTCCATGGCCCACCGGTAGCTGGGGTTGGGGAGTCGCAAAGTCTGCGAAATTCAGCGGGTTGGTGAAAAAAAATGCAGATATTGGTTTCGACACCTGCCTGGAATAAATACTCGTTAAAATTCGTTTATCGAAACTTCCTTTTAACGGGCGCCCTTCAGAGTGATTTGTGAGGGGAAACACCGAGTTTCCTCATAACTTTGCAATATATACTTCCTTTGTCGTTTTGACTTTAGTAGAAATAAATGGTGGCGCCGAGACCATGGTGGCGCACGAGAATGCAAAACCACATTCTAAGACAATTTTGGAAAAGAGACCAACGCAAACATCTTGATTTTGATGAAATTTTGTACGTCAATTTCAACACGTTTCAGTGTAAATTTTGTTCAATTGTTGCTTTATAAGTAAAATAGACTTTATCTTGGAAATTGTCTTATAACACTTATTTTCTTTTCGCCAGAACCATTTTTCACTTCACATATTTAAAAAATGCACTACAATTCACACTAGTGGTGCTACAAAATGGCACAGACTTCTCGTACTAGTTACTTTTCTAATTTCTTTAGACTGGTCTAGCTTTTGGGTCTTGCCACATATTCTTGCCAGCTACCATCTGTCGACTCCCAAACCTTATTTTTTTTACTCTTTCTCATTTTTTGGTGTCCTAAAGGCAGAACCGATGTACTATTTTAAGAATACGAAAGAGTAAAACCACATCCTAAATGGCAATTTTCATCAAAAAATATGGGTCCGTCTCTAAAAAAATGGCGTTTAGGAGATACTCTAAATTTAAAGCTCTTTTTCTAAAAAAAATTCGGGTTTTCGAAAAAGTTAATTTAAAGCTTCCACTCAGAAATGCAATAATGCATAAAAAAATCGCGGGAAATATGTATAATAAATGCGTGAGAGATATTTAAAAAAATAACATTTGTCTATTAAAAAAACAACAAAAGAATACATCAAAAAGAGTTTTTTGATACATTAAACAGTACAACTAGCACTATCCGTTGAAGAAAAAAATTAGAGCCATTTTTGAGAAAATGGCGTTTGAGCATTTTTGAAAATGCGGAGTTTGAGCCCATTTTCCCAGAAAACTGTTCAGATTTCGAGGAACTATATCTTACATTATTTAAAACATATGTACTCATAAATATAATAATGTAAATATTACCGACGTGAGAGACAAGTAAAAAATACATTTTTGTAATTTTTGGAGGAAACAGCAACAAAAGAGTAGAGCAATATGTTTTCTTATAGAGTAACCTTATAGCCAGACTCTGATAACGAAAAAGTGAATAAATCCTGTTACTAAATTTAGAAAAATATCCTCTATCAGCGTAGCTATAATCCATATTTTGTTTGTTTTTAATACCGAAAAATCTAAGGACGGCAAAACGTCCGTCTGTCCATGTGTCGGTTCGTCTGTAATCAACGCCAGCGGCTAAACCGTTCAGCTTATTTTCTCCAAAATTGATATTCCTCAATTGATCTGGCAGATGTCGTGGCCCCTGGAATTTGAAGCCTATATTTTAATTTTTTGGTGGGGGTGCATTACATGAAATCCTCGGACATTTTCAAAATTTTCAAAAAAAAGGCTCCACATTTTTTTTTATTAAATTTTGTTTGATCGTGCGAAAGACGGGAAAGAGAATGGTGCAGGTCTCATTTTCGATGATATCCCCAATTTTCCAAAAATTGCAAACCAAGCCTCAAACTTCAAAATCGAAAATTGAAGATTGGCTCAAACAAAGTATGTTGTAAACAATTAGGTCTTTAAGAAATGTCATGTTCAAGTTTTTGAAAATATGAGTAGTTTTTCCATAATGTGCGATTGAAATTTAGGTGACAACTTTTTCTGGAAAACCTCTCCTAATTTTTTCTTTCAATTTTCTCCCCATGTGTAGTAAAAAAGGTAAGAAATACGATACTAGTCTTGTTTTCGAGTATTGTTTGTTATATGTTTTCGAAAATTTCAGAACAGTTTCAAAAATACAAAATTGAAGATATTTTTTGTCTCAGAAAGGTTATGTTGTAGAAAATTAGCTATTAAAATAAATAAATATATAATAAATAAACTAGTGGTGCTGTAGAATGCTGTAGAACTTCTTCGTCCTAGTTAGTTTTCTAATCTCTCTACTCTTGCGACAAGTCTCATTCTCTTCATCACTGCTTACACTTTGTGGCATGAAAACAATATTTTTTCACATTTTCCCAATTCTTTGTCTCCGTAAAACAAAAACCACCATTCACTTATTACTATTATAGAAGTGTTCACCCCCTGTCCTCGCCGGTTGTCTAGGTGGTTAATTTGTTGGGTTCAAATCTTCGGAGGGAAGGTCCGCTGGTTCGAGTCTTGGCTGGGCATTATTATGACTATTCTGTGTTGCCTCAGGAAATAATTCAGGATTCCACACACTTTATTAAAAATCATTTGAAGCAACTGCAATCGCAAACATTATTCATTAAGATAGATAAACTAGAAGTGTCTGTATATGATTTTCGAATTTTTAACTTTTAAACAATTTTTCACATCTCTTCATTGGATTTGTGAAACGTATAAACCATCAAATCAATTGTCTTTCGGCGCTTATGACTATTATATGAAGCCAATTCATTGTTTTACCCGGTGGCCGAAGGGGCTAAATGTCGAGTTCGGTCACAGCGTTTCGTGGAGCAAGGTTGCTCATTCGCGGCTGGCTCTCGAATAATTATTTGTCACAATTTTTGGTTGCTTTTAAGCAGCAAAATTATTTACCGCGTCGAGTTAGGCCTTCTGAGTTGCAATCTTTTTATCCTTAAAGGCCGCTGCCTACTACTAGAACTGAAACACGAAGCTCTTGTAACTATTATAGGAGTATCCCCTTTCCCTTATCCCCTGTATGACCCCGGTGGCCGAAGTTGGTTAAATTATGTGTATTGTCTCAGTCCGAAGCAATATCGGTTTGTTCGAACCTCGCTAAGGGATAATGATTTGTAACAATTCTGTATTGCTTAACAAAACTATTGACAATTGTAGAGACTTTCGAAGAACTTTTAATAACAAGACAATCAATTAAGATAAATAAATTTGGAGTGTGAATGTGGCCAAATGCAATCATTACATATACCAATAAACCGGACATATCTGTACGAGCTTTTGCAATTTCTAACGTTTAAACAGTTTTTCAACTTTATTTTGCGATTTGTGAAAAGTTGTCACGTCAAATCAATTGTTGAGTTTCTGTGCATCTGCATGAACCGATTTAAATAAACTAATGAATCTATCGGCATGAATTTAAATACATTAAGAGCACTAACCATGCGACCAACTTAAATATCCTTAGCGGTTCCGAAATTATTATTACTTTCTCGACTTACGAATTCTTCGTAAGAAGAGAAAGTTATGTAATAGTTCGTCTGAAAACGCCGACATTTCGCAAGAATAAACCTTATTACCAGGTTGTAATGAAAAAGTGGATAAATCCTGTTGCAAAAGGTTAGAAAAAATTCCTCTAACTCGTGGTGTAGTCAGAATTTACGTTTGTTGGTTCTTGATATCGAAAAATCGATTGACGGGAAAGCGTCAGTTTGTCTGTCTGTGTGTGGTTAACGCTGGCGCCTAAACCATTCAGCTGATTTTCTTCAAAATAATATTCCTTTGTTGATCTTTACGAACTGGCGGCTTAGGGAGTTTCTAACAATTATTTTGATTGTTGAAGGCTTTTTTTACATGAATCTGACATTTCCCTTTTTATGCCTTTGTCCGAGTTTGATTCATGCGGCGTTTCTGCAGCATAGTGGTATGAGTGTCGTCTCTTTAACTCTGAGGATCTGAGTTCGAGTCTTGGAGCGAAATATAAATTAGCTGCTTGAGAACACTTTTGCTGGTTATGTAGTAATGTAATGTTACGGGGCGTTTAGAAACAATGCGAGAAAGTATATGCTTCGGTATTACCACTAGTTTAATATTGCAAATATTGTACGCAATTGTTCGAGAAAACTACTAAAATTTACAAAAAATGTACATGACGTTATTGAATGAACTATGAAGAACAAATTTAATTGTATGGAAAGTTGTCTCTTCAATTTTTTATGCCTAGGAAGGCGTCGAAAAAAATCAGGATTTCACAATTTTCGAAATTCAAAGTTAACAGTGAAAATTGGTCCTACACCATCTTTATAAGTGTATTTCACTTTAATCTTTCAAAAAATTTGAAGTCATTTTTTTAAAAAATTGAAAACAACATCCCAGGAACTTCATGTAAAGTGCCTATAAATTTTAAAGAAAGATTTTAAAATTGCAGCGACTTGAGTCGAACCAGATCGGCCGGAGAATATCTTTTTTTTTTACTTTCCCGTGTACGTGTACGGAGTAATATACAGAGTATAGTGAAAGTTACGTAATATAGCGGAAAATCGATTCCGAGATTTTAACGAAAATACATTTGGGATCCTCTGATACCGAAAAAGCACCTAAATCATGTATGGATTTATTCCAAATTGAAGAACCCCTGTCAATCTGTCCTTAGTCGAAGCTCTGCGATTGTGGAAACCCGTCATTAATTTTTGGGGGTACTTTACATGAAGCCCCTGGGCCATTTTCAAATTTTTCTCAAAAAGGCTCCAAATTTGTTTTTTCAATTTCTTCTAAGAATAGAATAACAAACTTATATAGGTGGCATAGGTCCGATTTTTACGGTTAACTTTTATTATCGAAAATTGCAATAGTTTGAATATTGTACGACCTCTTCCTACAACTACAAAATGAAAGACAGAGATTTTCCTTCAAACAAAATTTGTTCTCCATGGTCAGTTGTTTCTTTAAGGTGAAGTACTTTTTATTGAAAAAGTTAGTCGTTTTCGCGCAATATTGCGAGCAATATGTGCAACTTTAAAAAATTGCAAAAACAAGATATTCTCAAAAACGGCTCATCATTTTTCTCTAAATTTTAATAAGGGCAGTGTTAAATGCACTATATAAGATGACGTAAATCCCGTATTGCTCTATTCTTTTGTTTTTTTTCAAAAATGACAAAACTGTAGCTTTTAACTTGTCTCTCACGTCGTTAATATTTATTGTACTGTATATTGCATCACCTGCCGGAATTTGCTGCGCGCGGATTGCGTCATCTGCCGGCGCCCCCCCCCCCAACGAACAGAACAGTTCCGGATTATTCGCGAGTTGCGCAGAAATGTTGCGCACGTTCCCGATGACTCGAGGCGAGCGCCGGCCAGGTATAAATTCGTCGCTGCCGGCAGCCGCGAGTAGTAGTCACTGAGTAGTCAGTCAGTCGGAAGTAAGCAGCCGCGAGTCAGTTAGTGCATATAATCAGTGAACAGCAGTCAGCAGTCTGAAGTCTGCGTGAACCGTGGACCGTGGACAGTGCATCGGACTGTGCGATAGTGTAGAAGAAGTGAACAGAGTAAATAAATAATGAGAAGTGAACTGTGTAAATAAATAATCAAGAGAACAGAGATGTGTGTAAAGAAAATAACAAAGTGAAGAACACAAATACTGTAATATATCTGTAAATAAATCATGTATTTTTAGTGTAGCATTAAGAAACAAATAAACAAGAAAACAAACAAACATTTTTTGTGAAATATTGAGTATGTTTTAATTCGCCATAGGAGAAAAGTTACATTGTATTAGCGGCAATTTACTCAGATTATTATTTTTATGAGTACATGTTCTTTAAATAATGTCATTTAAAGTTCCTTGAAAACTCAACCGTTTTCTGTGAAAAGTAGTTGAACATTTCGCATTTTCAGAAACGCTCAAACACAATTTACTCAAAAAACGGCTCCAATTTTTGTCTTCAAACGTTTCGTACAGATAGTGCTAATTGCACATTTAATTTGACTTTTAGTTCATATTTGGATATTTTTTGTTTTTACTAATATTTGGATATTTTTTGTTTTTACTAATATTTGGGTATTTTTTGTTTTTACTAATATTTGGATATTTTTTGTTTTTACTAATATTTGGATATTTTTTTTGTTTTTACTAATAGTTGAATATTTTTTGTTTTGTTTTCTTTTCTCTTCTTTTCTTTTCTTTTTGTTCTTTTCTTTTTTTCTTTTCTTTTCTTTTCTTTTCTTTTCTTTTCTCTTTTCTTTTCTCTTCTTTTCTCTTTTCTTTTCTCTTATCTTTTCTTTTCTCTTATCTTTTCTTTTCTCTTTTCTTTTCTTTTCTCTTTTCTTTTTTCTTTTCTTTTTTCTTTTCTTTTCTTTTCTTTTTTCTTTTCTTTTTTCTTTTCTTTTTTCTTTTCTTTTTTCTTTTTCTTTTAGGTTTTTATTTTAAGGTTTATTTATTTTTTATTTTATTTTATTTTATTTTATTTTATTTTATTTTATTTTATTTTATTTTATTTTATTTTACAGCATCTTAATACCCACATAACTAAGACCTCCCACATGAAGGCAAGGGATTTCAGAAATATTCATCATCAAAACCACCTTATTTACTTTTTGTGTAGACATTGCAAAATCAACGCCTCGAATTATTTACAGATACAAAAAGAAGTCGATATTTCTTGCCTTGTATATCACAAGAATTTTGTGATATTACTTGTCAAACGACTCTCTTTCCGAGCTTCTACGAGTGCAATTACATGGTCATTTTTTGTTCTACGGCTTAAAAACAGTTTCGTTCGAGTAAATATGAAACAGTGCAATATTTTAAAATTATTTTTATTCGTGATTTAATATCGTATTATTTTGGTCTCAATGCCACACGTCAAGTCTTTCTATTACCTTTTTTTAGACTTGATTGTTTGCATTCCTTCTTCACGATCGCGAATTTTGCAATTTAGTGACTTTTTTGTAATGTAGACTGGATAAAAAAATATCCACGCAGGCTACGATTTGAACCGCTTCTCCCCGCGTTTTGGATCAATCCTTTAACACTGAGCTATTCATTCGCTCTTGCAACACTGCTCTTATAATACGTTTTATATTAACAAAACTTGAAAGCAACATTTACGTTTACAAAAATTAATGTCAACTCAGTTTCAGGAGAAGGAATCACGGAAGTATTTTTCCTCTGTATTACTACTACTATTTAGCTCTCAATGGACGTTGAAGTATTTTATACGCTCTCCAATAAAATAAACTTTACCTTCATAGTTCGATCTAGAGAACGTAATTTCGAAAATAAACGTTAGATGCGGTGTCGGCAAACAGGGACGTCCATCGCCACCAACCTCTTGAGCAAAGGCATTTTGGACATGAAACTTGATGTTTCAAAAAGTGTACTTTTATTTCACGATTAATGACAGTGTAGGCAATTCGGATAACTCGATAAGTGCGCTGAAAAGGGCCGCGTGCCGGCAGGTTGAGCAGATAGACGCATCCCCGAGATCAGTTTGACCCATCCTGATGGTCTTTGAGAACGAGCTTCCAAGTTCACAGATTTGCTGGTTTGGCGATTGAGTTTCTCTGTATAGTGACTCTCTGCCACTTTTATATGGTTAATTTTGCAAAGTGATTAAATTCCGGCCAAAATGAGAGGAAAATAGCCTTAATCGCACCGGATAATTCAATCGCACATTTTTTGATCAATTATAAAGATAATTCCTCCAAAATATAAACAATGATGCTGTGAAATTTATTGGAGTGTTTTTTCACCATATAATGATGTGCTCGAAAAAAGTACTACACGTTTCGTTTATGAAAATTTGCATAGAACGTTTTCGAATTGTGATCAAAGGATCTTCACTTGGAAAACTTGGCAACAGATGTGAGATATCTTAGCTGATATCTTAGTTAAGAACTGTTTGAGGTAAGGTGTTTAAGAAAGTTTCCGTACCTGTTGCGACGTCTGCGCTCCTTGGATGTGCTGGGTGCGTAGTCTTCGAATCCCGACGCAGGCGAATTCGACACAAGCTGAATATCTAGATCTCTTAGATAGAGAAAGACTCTAATGATTAATGGAGAATCCAATCCAAACAAATCACAACCCCTCCAGTTTTAACAATCAGTAACAATAAGATTCTCTCACTAAACAATAATCAACCCATCGAATACCTAGGAGTAAAATAGGATATGAGATTAGCATGAAAGAACCACATAGTTGATATTGCAAATAAAACCTAAGCAGAAATTGTCAAACTTTACCCATTAAGGTGGTTAGAGGGAGATATTGGCTAGTAGATAGAGTCCATATTACGCTCAAAAATACTTATTTGCGAGATAAGTGGGTATGTGAGACATACATAAACAAAATAGGGAGTTTTATTTAGTTATTCGAATTAATTTTGTTTCGTAGATGTAAAATAAATATCTTAATACCACATAAAGAGCTACCGTTGACTAGTTTTTTAACAAGTACCAACAGATCGCGTGGCCATGGAATGAAAAATTGAAACATAAGAACTGGCGAGCAAATGCTCAAAAATAGTATAAATGAAGTTGAGCATTTACTCTCTAGAGTGAGCACTTGCTCCAAAATTTCGGAGGGACCTTAGTAGCAGACGCACGTTTGAAAAGTAAGGTTAAATTGGCCGATTTTTTACGGAGTGTTGATCTGCAGATGCAGCGGACAAAAAAAATTCAAGATAAGGCGAAATTCTCGTGATGCAGACTATTAGAATCTTTGCTGATTCGAAAACGACAATGTATGGTTGGTACGATTTTTATCGGCGTTCGCTTTCAGCCGCGTTTTCAGGCGTATCTTCTATGTTAATTGACCATCGCTCTTTTCTACTTTTTTTCGGGTTACTGTATTTTTCAAACTTTGTTATGTTTCGTTTCGGCCACAGCATACCTGCGGAAGCTGGCTCGTTTCGAAACTAATTTTATATTCGCTTAGCATTTTGGCAAAACTAGCTGGGCCTCTGGCGCCTGTTTTTCGTTACTGCTATTCATATTCGAATTTAAAGAACGAGGCAACAAAACATTGCTCTTTATTCCTCGCAAATGCACGCGACGCGTGTAACGTATGTAACCTCTGTTGCTCAAGAAACCAATTTTTAAATCTCTTTTCCTGTACTATCACATGTTCACAACGAGCAAAACCTCGCGAGACGTGAGTAAGTTCTTAGGAGACATACGAAGTATCTTCTGCTCAGGGCCGCGGACTGGACTAACTTTGTTCCAGAGCAAGTAGTCCTGAGCAAGTACTCTTGAGCAAGTAGTCCTGAGCAAGTAGTCCTGAGCAAGTAGTCCTGAGCAAGTAGTCCTGAGCAAGTACTCCTGAGCAAGTACTCCTGAGCAAGTGCTCCTGAGAAAGTGCTCATTTTTATTCATATTACCCAATGTTTCTAATATTAAGATTAGGATGTTCATATCCTATTTAAGTATGTTATTTTCTTAGAAATTATAATATTATATGTTACTGGGTTCAGTTTCCATACAACGTCCATTTCTAAGAGTTTTCTTAGGTTTCTTAATAAAATAATTTCTATCTAAATGGACGTTTGTAATGGAAATAAACCAGAGCTACATATCATAATAAAATTTAAAAAATATGTCTTCTACAAGATTCTTGAAGCCATATTTCAGTCCCCACTAATAAGGCACCATATAGTTGAGAATATTTTTAAAAAATTTTGGGTCCCGGTATGTTCTAGCTACGAAGAAGGGTTAAAATTAAAAAAGTAGTCCAAACTAAAGAGTTTAAGAAACTAACTAGTATGATAGAGTCTCTACCGTTCTGTAGCACCATTAGTGCATTTAACTGCAAATATAGGAGGGTAAATAAAAAATATAAATCAATGTCAGTAATCAATATCATAGTTTATTTTGACGTTATTATAATGACAAGTAAAATTATAAATCTGGAGTTGGTTTTCAGAAAGAAGAATATTGGTCTAAATATTTGTCCAATTCAGTCCAACTGAATCAAAACTCATTCATACTCACGCTTTTTTGTACGCATTGCATGAAATTTATTATTTTTTAAAATATAAATATATTTTGCCTTTATGATAAAAAACTTGTTAATCGTTATGAAATTGTGATTCGCCACGATTCAGTTCGTCTACATAACGTGAAATCTTATTGTTGTTTTTATCGTTGTGAAAAACATGCCTCTAGATTTAGATCTCGAATGAAATTATTCTGCTTTTCTTGTGCAGGTTAAGATGTTATGTGAATTTTTCGATATTCCGGTACGGCCACCTCAAACGCTGGCTCATAATTTTCACACACCCACACACTCCCACTGGCGCCGTGCTCAATCACGTGCAGGATGCCTTTCGCCACGTTCTCTACTCTGAAACAGAACAGAGACAGACTGAACATTTTCTCTTGTCGATTCTGAACGATTTTCTCCATCAACAGAGGCAAAGTGACCTTGGAACAATTTTCATTGTGTTGATAACTGATTTAGTCAGTTTTTGTTGAATGATGTAAATAAAAAATAATTATGTAGTTTTGTAATGATTAAAGGGGTTATTTCCCAGCATTGATTCCACTTGTTTAAAATGTGTATGCTTTATGCTCTTACTACTGAAATATAACTGATGCTGTCTCTTTGGTGGCTTCTTCAGCGAGTTCGGGAAATAAGAATCGGTTTTTTTCAGGTTCGCACATTGGAGTCATTGTGAAACCTGGACACATGGTGATGACACGAACACCTGTACGTTGCTGGTGATACGGCATCTGAAATATGATGAAATTCATTTCAATTTGTACTGGATGTTTTCAGAGCGGAAAATATTTATAACTGCTGTGGAGCGAATCTTAATTAGTAACAAGTTTGCCTATCGTTTCTTCAGCCTCAAATAACATATTTTAAGTTAGGAATAAGCTTAAATTATAGACAGCTTTTAAAAATATCAAATTAGTCGTATGGTCATTGAAGACGCTGTTTCGATTAACAAAAATACATTCTTTGTTAGAAATATTCGATGGTGTTCGGTTTAAGGTAGTCATATAATTTTGTGTGAAGATGAAATTACGTTGTTATACATAACAAAATCTACGACTCATATTTCGAATGTAAAATTAAAATGTTAAAAAGTAAAAAATTAAGTATTTAAGTGTTTTTAATATTTAAAAAACGTATTTATGCTTTACAGTTACCATACGAAATTTTATTTTCACTTTTCTTATAACTCTCTTTTATAGCTTAACTCTGTTTACCCTAAAACCATCATTTGTTTCCTCACTGATCCTTACTCATACAGCAGGAGGTCATAATCGGACGTTTCTATTCTCTTTGCCATCAATAGGTTATCTCTCAAAGTAAATGTTCATGTTTAATTGAGATAAAATTGAAATATTTCAAGAAACGCCTTTAATTGTTGTATAATGAAAGTACTCTCGACTGCTAACCCCTATTCACTTAACGTTGTGACTACCTTTCGGTTTGCTTGACTGCTCATCTTGGTGTTTAAGGTAACTTTCCGTTGTCCTCATCCGGTTCATCCTCCATGAGCACCCGCTTCCTTCTCAAACATCACTGGCGTGAGCAATGTAGGAGGCATTTGCCGAAGTAGCTCCCATACAAACGTACACACATAACGTACTTCCCTAGCATGTTGGCTTACATTCATAAATTCGGGTGAAACGTGTGAGGTTCTTGAAAATACAAGATCATGGGTATCCAAACTATGAAACGCGAGCCACATACGGCCCTCAGCAAATTGTATAGAGCCGCCTACCCAAAGTATATTCTAATTTAATTTAATTGTGACCCAGTCTGTAACATTTTATTGCAAGATGTAGGAATCTATTTTCCTATTATTTGGTCCACATACCAGCCATTTGAGAGACATTTTACTAATAGGTGAAACAAAAATTGAGCCACAAATTAGCTTACTCTAATAGACTAAAAACAATTTCATTTCTTTCATGGAGTTATATTTTAAAATTATTTATCATTTGTATGCTTTAGAACAGAAATGACTGTAATTATTTTTAAATTTTTAAATTGAAGCTCTTAATAAGTTTGAATTGTTACAAATATTATGTCCGGGATTGTGAGCTCATTTGCGTACATGTGTTGTTAGAATTAACAGTTACACTTTTGAACTGTTTTGTCGTTTTTAATTGAAATTTAATTTAACAAATAATAGGCGATGTATTCCATCTTATAATGAAATTTTATTTTTGGCCCAGAGGCTCTTAAATACTTTCTATCCGCCCCCTGTAGAAGAAAGTTCGGAGACAGCTCGCGCTAACGAGGGTGTTCTTGTTTGAGGGCACCTACCATCGACGCCACTTTTTGATACGGAACTTTATCCGGCGGTGGAGTTGGTGGACGCGCGTCAAAGGGCAAGAGGCGCGTGCGTGCGCCTCGCGAGTTCACGGGACGACGCACCCTACAAGAACTGTTCGTTCCGGAAAAACGAAAATGAATCAGGAGATTATTGAACAACGTCCTATGTAATGGTGTAAACCACAACTCGATACGTCTCATAGGAATGGACACAGAGTTTTGCACAAACGGCTAACGTCAGCGGTTATAATTAAAGTCGAATGTCGAATCTTGTGTGAAGCCCAAAGAAAGAGTTTTTACACAACTCTTAAGCGTTACGCTTATAAGGTGTTAGCATCTTGTAGCAACAGTATTAAGTTACACATAGGTTCTTCGCCTTTTTGATTTCGGTTATCGATTTTTCCATTTTGTATACTGCGGTTCAATTAAGTTATTCCATTATTTACATCGTAATCATTTGTTTCCGGGAAAACAACGCCGAGAAGCGATTGCAAAGGGTAGCTAGGTGTTCACTAGTTTTTATTCTCTGGATGAGTTGTTCCCTGCTACGGAAGAATTAATTAAAGCATGTGTACTAGGGAATATTGATATGGACGATATAGAAAATGCAACTCTGCTCTAAATTTTAGAACCGAATCGGAATTTCTGCCTGAAAATTTTCAGTCAAAAATTTTTTGGAATGTTGAATTGCTTCTTATTTTAAAGGGCTTCCCCGTTTCTGAAACCACAAGAATTTCAATATTCCTCCTCACTCCTTTCCATCCTCGTACAGAATTAAAGCTTCCTTCAATGACATACATAATATTTTGTAGAAAAGTGCTGTCGGCCTTGCTCTGCGTTCTTAGAACTCAATACAGTATATATTTGCTATATAGAACCACAGATCGTCGACGTCGTTGGTGATCGTCGATCACCAACCATCGACCACCAGTCGACCAAATCGTAAGTGGACCGTGCATGGTTATGAAGCTGCGCTTTCCGAACTGGGCCCGGTTAACGCGTGTTTGTTACAGAGACCGTGATTGGTGTTACCGGTGACAAGTGATAATACCTTTTTTTGCTTTTGTTCAAGCATCGATGTGAAAAATCTCTCTATTAAATGGTACAGTAAACTTTCTCATTATCCGCTGTCAGCCGAAAACTAGATCCGAGTTGCATTCCCGGAAGGAGTAACTAACACACCCTTCACACAACTTGATTGACTATAAATTTATTATAATCGATTTTTGCTTTTTCCGATTAAAGGTTTTGATAATGGTAACATTTAGAATGTGTTTTGCGCATTCTGAAGGTTTAATAGCGCGTGCGGACGAAAGGCGGCGCGCCGGCTGCAGGGTACGCGATGAACCGAAGGGAAGAGCTCCGACGGACAGAGTATCGGCTGCGGCGGGAATGTGAGTTACAGGAGTCGTTCTTCGCCCAATGGATATGTGCGGAGGAGTATCGTTAGGAGTAGCAATCCAGCGGTCAGTAATTGAGTTGAGAAAGCGGGTGCGAGATAATCGTTGACTGCCTAAGCTGTGAACGTGTGTCGGGTTCCGTTGATTCTGTCGGAGTGTTGGTAAACCGTGATGCGCTCTAAGATCATCTTCTGGTGAAGACGGCTGTGCTATTGCACTTTGTATTTTTCTCCTAGGTATATTGATGAATGGCGGAAAGTTGTTTTTGATACAATTTGGATTTTGTGAATACTAGTTATTTGTAAACTCTTGTTATTTGCTATTACTTCAGGGACCCTTCCCACGTGCAGCGGGCGTCCGCTGCTGCGGCAAGCGGTGGCGGGCTCTCGCTACGCGAAGCGGAGGAGGGGGCACGCGCCACCGCTAGCAGAACACAACTTTAAAAGGTAGCCTTCCCACTGCGCCACGGCCGCAGCGCAGAGCTGCTGTTTATACCTGCGCTGCCGTGCCGGCTTGGGAAAGCGCCCTTATTCTGAACTTAATACATTGTTGATGGAGCAATGGTAGTCGGAAATACCGTTTTGGAGAAAAGCCGGTTTGGCCTCTAAAATGCCACGCGGTTGTATCCGGAGGTGAAGGGCGGGGCGAGGAGCGGCCTAGCCCCACCATGGCGTGCTTGGCGGCGCAATAGATGGGAGCACATGCCAGCACGCTGAGCCCCAGGATGGAGGCAACGTTGACGACCACCCCGCCAGTGCCGCCCTCGTGCTTGCCCAAGTGCTTCCATCGTCCCTCGAATCGCTCCCATCTGGCGAGTTGCAATTAAAGCTCGCTTAGTTGATGGAGGGTTCACTTTCACGAATTAGTCGAGAACATCGGTGCTGAAATGGACCCGATTCAGGAAAAATGTTTGTTTCTCACCTGTTCTGTTGTTTTTTACTTTCTCGCGCCTAAGAAAGAACTAAGAAGTTCTAAGAACTAAGATGAGAACCAGGTTATGTAATGCTGCGCGAAAAAACGACGAATTTTCAGCAGAAAACTCTTATAACAGGGCCCTGGTAACGAAAATGGGATAAATCTAGCTTCTAAATTTAGAAAAAAAGTCCTCTCATACGTGATGTGCCAGAATCCCCTTTTTATGGGTCTTTGATGCTGAAAAATAAATTGACGGCAAAACATCTGCCCGTCCGTCCGTGAACAATGCCAGCGGCTAAACCGTTCAGCCGACTTCATCCACCATTGATATTCCTTGATTGATCTGGCTAATGTCGCGTCCTTTTGAGTTTGAAAACGACATTTAAATTTTGGGGGTACTTACATAAAGCCGTTGGGACATCTTCTAAATTTCCCAAAAAATAGCGCCATCGATTTTGATTAAATGTTGTTGTTGTTGGATAATCTAAAGGACGTTTAAGAGAATGGCGTAGATCACAATTTGGTTAAAAATTGATTTTTCAAAAATTCAAAATTTTTTTGGCGTCTTCCTACAACTAAATTATTAAAGATAGAAATTTTTACCCTTAACAAAATCTGTTTCTTCAAGATAGATTTTGAAATAAGGTCATGTACAAATTTTTCGAAAATTTGCGTATATTTCGCGTGACATATAGTGCATGGACATGGACCTATGTAAATGTAATGATGGTGCTTATGGTGGTACAGTTATTATTTGTATTATATCTTTAATTAATATTATAATATAGGTGCAGGAAAAAAGGTTGAACAACCCAGCCTACATCGATTTTGCGAAAATGATGAATGTAGTTTCTCCACAATGATCTGTAGGTTTCTTATTAATATTGGTTTACCACTTCAAAAGCAAGTGGCGTTTTGAAAGTTTCTTGACTTTGCGATTGACCTTTTTTCTTTTTACATTACTTAATTTTGAATTCTATTATATCAAATTAACTGATCACCAAAATAACAATTTTCTTTTCTCCCTCACCATTTGCAGTATTCGAAATTCTATAGAATAATCTTATTTCAAGTAGTTTTCACTTATATTGTTAGTCCAAGAATATTCACGAATATTTTCGTGATATATTTGATCATCAGACCTTATTCTTACCGTTAACTTACAATGTCGACGTCTGCTGTTAATTTCCAACTGCGGTCCTCTGCAATGCCCGCACTGTTCACAAAAATATCCAGCTTCTTGAAATGCTGTTTTGTCGTTGAGAATGCAGCTCAAACAGTTTTAAAAGTTACGTGGGAAAATCTGCCTATTTTTTGCGGACAGAACTTATTCTTTAAAAACGTGTTACTGGCATCTGCTCACCATTATATTATACATACCACAGCAGTAATATTCTCGATCCGATGTTCGAATTCCAAAAAAAGATTATGAGAATGAGTAAAGTAAATCTATCGTTAGAGGTTGTGTCATAGAAAACTTCTAGGTACTTGATATCTATTGGCCAAATGTCGAAGTCGTTCGAATGACTAGTAAATTTATTATGATTTAAGGAACCGCTTTTAATATATATGAGCTTCAGTTTTTACTTTCTTGTAGATAGAGAGTAATATTAATATAGGCACAGTTATGTTATGTTGAGGACAATTGATTTCGACATTTCGACGGAAATACACGATTTGGGGTCCCCGACACCAAAAACGTTGTTTCTTAACGTCCGACCGTGAACACTAGCGCCTAAACAATTCAGATTTTTTCAAATAAAATTTGTTCTACACAATTGTATAAATAACTAATGTGTATAAAATTACAAGCTTTCCTTTTGTGTCTGACCAATACAACACAAAAGAAGTAAACTATGAACGACGTTAAAAGAAGCATTTATCAAAGAACGATCTTGGAATCAATGATCCTAAGCGAGCTCTTCTTTTTACTCACGAGGAAAACCGTACGGTAAGATGCAATCGGGATATGCATTTTCGGGGAGATGGCAAAAGGTGTAAGAAAAGTTGACGGTGGGGAGCAATTGGGAGACGTCCTGACATAGGGCTCGGCCATGGGTTTAGTTCTTCCGTAATCCCCCCTTTTACATTGGCTTTGTTCAAGATTATTGATTTACTGCCGTGAAATCTCTGAGGAATAAAGAGAGAGAGAAAGAAAGAAAGAAAAAAGAAAAAGGAAAGACCACTAAGAGAAAGAGACATATCAAGAAAAGAAACTAATGATATCCTCATTTTTATAGTTTTGTTTTTCTTAACTTGTTTCGCTAACTGTTTGCTTTGATAAACTTTATGTGAACAACAAATGTGTTAATTTTTTTCAGAATACGTGTTTAGATTTCAATTAATTATACGCATTGGAGATATAAGTGTGCATTAATTATAGTTTCATTAATTAATTTGACATTTATAAGCCACGGACGTCTTTTTATGCATAATTCGAATTTTAATACCTGGAAAATGTCGAAGGTTTTTTGTATTATCCACAGGTTCGAAATGTCAGTTTCCACTGTACTTCTAAACATTCCATCAGGTATCAAGAATAGGGACATTGTACGTACATATCTCCCCAATAAGCACTCGTCTATTGCAGAAGTATCGTGGGTCCTTTGAGGAAGCGAAGTATCGTGGGATATGAGGAAACTTTTTAAAGCATCAGAGATAATATTTAATTATGCTAAACTTTCGACATTTAAAATCATGGATTCCTAAAGATATTCGTTGAATGTTATAAGAGGCATAATATTTTCAAATTTTGCCATTCTAAACTGGGGAGCATTCCTCAATGTCCCAAGAGAGAAAAACGCGAATTAACAATTTTTCAACAATTAACAATTGTAATAACATTTCCATAATATGCGCTAGAGCGCCCGGGAAGGGGTGCAAATTGTATCTGAGTTGGATATTTCGATCTAGCAGTTTCGACAGGAGTTGCAAAATTGATTTCTAAAACTTACTATAATTGTTGCTGAAGTGCTAAATATTTACTGGCCTATTGACACTAATACTCGGCCGAAAACATCCGCTCAGAAATATTTTCCCCTTATGATGTTCTTGCAAGCAAAATTGTCTGTCGACAGCGAGAGATGGCGGTGTTTCCGACGCTTACGTAAACAAACGACAGCGAGGGACAGTGTCTTTCCCGCGCCATGGGATTTTGCGCCAATCACATTGACACTAAGGGTGGATTTCTAAGTCGTGGTCTGCGCCACGGTTTTGCAACCGTGGCTTTGAAGCAATGGCTTGAACCGTGGCGCGAATCAGATTGATAAAACGAAGATTCAACGACGTCTAGTGAGGTCGCGGTCTCAAGCCGGGGCTTTGGAAAATCGGTTTGGCCTCATTGCCGTGGCGTGTGCGAACGACGTTCGTCGTGTGTTTTTGGAGAAGAAACTGACTAGTTAGTGGATATGTTTGATAGCGTAGGTACGAATTGTATTTTCATTCTTATTTTGCACGATTTTTTAATGAACGACGAATTATACTTTGTAATTATTATAAAAGCCATGTTAAAATTTCGTTTCATATGAATACAGATGGCTCGGTTTGAAAAAGAAGGGGGGGAACCTGGCATAAATTTGTCAGAAATAACCGGTTTTAGGGATGAAGTGGTACTGTTCTCAAATAATTAGTGAGAGGAGGCAAGCTTAGACGAAAATATGCGAGGGATTCACGGCATCGAATCCCAGGAAACCTACGTGAGATTAGACAACTACAAGGTACGTTTTTTGTGGCCAAATAGCGTGCTTTGTTAAAAAATAAGCCTCTAGTTTTCTTAAAAAATAAATACCTACCGACATATATCAGGATTAGCTGAAAACGTGATTTTATGAGTAAACATTTAAATATAGATATTGTATATTCATTAAAACAATGTCCCTCTTGTAGTTCTGTTATTTTGTAACAGAGACATATTTATCTTTTGCATGTGATGTAATTGGTTTAGAGTAATAGGAATCAATTGGTCCGAAGAATAAGATTTTTTTAAAAATATAATTAAAAATACTATAAACAGAAACAGATTGAAATGTTTCCTAGAAATATTTGAATAATTGTTAAAATTAGTGCAATTTTTTATAACATCTACTTCAAACTAATTTCTTTTTTACAGGGCTATGAATTTTCCTTCTGAGTTAATACAAGATAATGGATACAGTTTCGTATAATTCGAGATTTTCCTGTTAGATTTGACAAATCTTAAGAGATATTATTGTATTATAAAAGGATAGTAGTACATGTTAGAATTATATGTTTTTCAAACAGTGGTGCAGTAAGAGAATTGCCAATTAAAATATAATAAACATAATAATTTATGTTAAGTTAATATCTGCAAGTTGCATTTGGTTATTGCTAATAAATACTTGCAATTTTCATGTTTTTTTTACAAAATTGTTTATGAATTAATATTTTTGTGTATGCCTCTGAAAGTGTTTGAAAGTAAGGAGAAAAAAGGATTTAATAACAAAGAATGGTGCTACCAGTTCTTCTGTCATAATTTCTACCGCAAAAACGTAAATGGATAATTGTTTATTACTAACATGTTTGAATTAGTACTATTCTGATGAGTTATTTGCTTGCAGCGCCACAATAGTTTATGCATGTGGTTTAGTTTTATAGGAAGTAATTAGCAGTTTTCTTAAAATCAAAGATGAATGGCCTTGATAAAAATTGAATTATCAAATTTTAATTTTCCTTTTTTCTCAGAAAAAGAAATTGCGAAAAGAAATTAGTGGAGAAGGCAAGTCACGGTAAAATGATAGAACATGCAAAAAGAAAGAGAATAAAGAAAAAACAGATCTGCTCGAAAATACACTCCAAACCTTTATAACATAACAAGTTGTAAAACAATTGTAATTTTGGATTTCATAATAAATAATTATGAAAAATGGGTTTGGTTGACGAGTAAATCTGATCTCTTCCGTCATGTGATTGAGGTTAGGGCGCAAAATTTCAGTCATATCGTTTCTGTCGAAAAGCTGCAGTCCAGCAACACTCTTGTTATCGAATTCAGAGTCCTGAGCTGATGAACATTTGCTCGAAATTCTTCCATAGTCTAAAGAATCCATTTTGTACTATTTGAATGAATGAGACATGGCTTTAAACCACCCTTCGTCGAAGACTGGAATTTTTCAAGCCGAGACCTCGAAAATTCGACAAAGCCGCGTCTTATCAAGCGAAACTTCGAATTCTCAAAGAAACCGTGGCTTAGGCGTCGTCTTAGAAATCGACTCTAAGATTATAACTGCCAGCGATTGGTCAACTCGTCCCTGCCCTGATCGAATGGTGTCCAAGTTTATCTGCACGGCTGGAAAGATAGAATTTCGAACTAATTTTGTTTGTTCGGCCGGCCGGCCGGCTGCAGGCGCCAACGCACCTTCCACCTGCTCGTCGTCGCGCACGTTGTCGCGCACAAAGGCTGCGCGCGCAGAGCCGAACTGCGCCTGCAGCTGCTGCGCGGCGGCCTCCCCCGCCGCCGCCGCCGCCACGTCGCCCAAGGCCTCCTGCGCAAACACACTAACTGCGATAAAAAATAAATCGATCCGCAAAGGAAGAATTCGTCGTTGATACAATTGTCTGTCATTTGCTTTGATGGGCACTATTGGGTGTTAATGGGAATGCTGGCTGGAGATGTGAGTTGTTGCCTTGTGAGTTCAAGATTCTTCTTTGTCTTGATTCATCACGTTTGGAAATAAATCTTGTTTCGTAGCTTGAATTGTGTGATTTTTAGAAATACATTCGTGTAATAGAACAGTGTTTGAAATACGCAATGTATGAAATTAAATACATTTTCCAATATACATATATGTGGACATATATGAAGGCAACTACTACTCTGTTAAAACACAGTGGCTATGAAAGTAGTCTCCTGTTCTCGAAAGTTCTACTTTAAGGGTAATATTTCTGAGCGGATGTGTTTGGTCAAGTATTGCTGTCAATAGATCAGTTAATATTTAGCACCAACAACCATTAATGCTAACTTATACAATTAATTTACAACTCCTGTAGAAACTGCTATTTGAAACAATTGGCTACAATTTTGCGCCCCAGCCGTTCTAGCGTATATTTATAGGAATTGTTTATGAAATTGTTAATTGTACCTCATACTATCAATACAGCTATTCCTTCATACGTTAGCTGCACCGTCAGGAAACAATTCATGATTTATCAGTTTCTATGTTTTGTGGGAAGTAAACCATGTACGTTACATTTTTTATAAAGTATCTAAAGCATTTGGAGATATTCGAAAATTTTCAGCGTTAAAATGTGTGAATCATTAGCAAGAGCAATGGGTCGGTACTCAAGGAGATACAACTATACCTCCCGGCATTCTGGACAAAATCATTTTTTGTTATGAAATTTAAAATTTTCAATTTTTAATGTACTGTAAATAAACGAAAATCATTAAAGGTCTCGAAATTACAAACTTTATCTGTCAACCGAAAGAAGTTTAAAGGCTTTAAATAACTCCACAGAAATGACGCCGCTGAGCGACCAAATGCATTTGTTGACATTCGGTAGGTTAGTTGAAGCGCCACACCAAAATATAATCCCCAGTCGACGTCGACCGCCCAGGCGAACGCATCGTGTCGAGGCAGCTCTTATCTTACGCTGAGGGCAACGAGTGACTTATAGTGTCTCGTCGTGACAAACAGCTCTTACCACAACTAGCTAAGAAAAGGCTAATGGCCCTAGGCCATTAATCCAGGACACAGGGCAGGCAATATCTGACGCCCTGCCCCGCATCGTCCCAACGGCCGACAACGGTGGCGTTTTCACCAGTGTAGCCGAATACAGCAAGACGGCGAGGCCTGCTACAGTGCCTCGCAGTCGACGCCAGTTTCCAACCAGCACCGCAGGACTAAGCAACGACCCGCCTCGCTACCTCAGCCAGATACTACGTGGTCGTCACCCACGTCCCACCATCACTAACCTGCTCAGGCGCAGCCCAAATAAGGTCAGTCAGTGATAGTGAAAGTGATTCCGAGAGTAAGAAAATGAATAGGACCAGTTAACAACACGAGCTGCAAAATTCAAAAAAAACCCACTGAGTTTCAATTTTACAAATGTAGCTATACGGAAACAGATACTCTGAGCTCGCGCGAAAAAGTGGACGAGCGCGAGGACAACATAGGTTTTTACCTCATAAAAATGAACAAAATAATGACCACACCAATTTAAATATAAATACCACCCATCTTTGTAGGCCCATATCAGAATGTTGCAGAATTTAATAGAGAACTCAAGATTTCAATTAACAATCCAGTTACTTCCAAATCCCTTGTCAATTAACAAAATCAAAGTGCCTTTTTGGAAAACTATCTGCGGACTTAGGCAGGCAATAAAATAATACTAATAAGCATAACAGAAATTTCCACACGTATAAAGACCCAGCAAACAAAAAATTTTTCCTATTTGTCTTAAGATCTTCATTCCCATCTATTACTTGTTAGGAGAAATATTTCAAGACCTCAAGCGGAAAGTGACCATCGCTTATTAGTGTAACTAGGACTGTATAAAGACAACAGGCCCCATCCGGGTAGTGGCAGCCGAGTTCGACGCGTTAGCCAAAACATAGACAGTTATTAAAAATTAATCAAATTTGCAACCTGATTGTCAAGCCAGAAAAAAGGCGCAAAGCCAAAGGTCATATCCAGTGCCATTCCGATGTATAGATTTCGGGCATACCAGAAACAACTGCAATCCACAAATATTAGCATGCATTTATTGTGCTAAAGCGATCATTATTCAGTACAATTGCCCCAAAACCAGAAAACCCTCCTATTGCAAAAACTGGAAACGCGTCCGCCAGTGCGCAGACGCGAGATCAGCTGAATGTTCTTACTAACAAAACAGCTCCCGTAGAATATACCCCCTCCCTCCCCCCCCCCAAAAAAAATTGACCAGAAAAGGGACGTTTCAGTGTACGAAACCCACAAATGTTAATCAGCTCAATCTAAACTCCCAAAACTACCCTAACTCTACTTAACACTAGCAACATTCAAATTTTACCCACGTAACAAATCATCAAATAGAAACCATAACAGGAATCAAACAAACCACAAACCAAAAACAATGATTAATAGCAACACATATTAATACTCAACCCTCATCCCGGTTCCCCCCCCACCATCCTCCCCACATTGATCAACTCACATGCCCATTCATTCATGCACACAATTATAAAACTAATTTTTCAACATACATAATCAATCTAATCTAATTACTATTGTCCCAACAATCGTCAATAATATACAAAGTTCACTCACGTTGCATTTCAATAGGTATCAGGGCTATCACAGCTCCATAATTAAAATTAACCTAACTAAACTGCGAATGCCAATGCCATAACAACAAAAAAACAAAATTGATGCTACTCCTCAAAGATAAAGAATCAAAATAGCGTGTAATAACGCGAAACACACCTCAAATCCCCACCACTACGTTCAAATGATGCACCGTTACAATCTAGTCAGAATAACAGACCGAATAAAATGTGTCCTCATCCTTCTGGATAAATCATGCCCGTACACCAAAGCAAACCCTTACCAAACACTCCAGAAGATTACGATTTAAAAACAGTCGGATTTTAAAACAATACCTTCTTAACAAAGAGTATTTACCATTATAAACAGCATACAAGTCTCCAAATAAAAAAATTCAAAAAAACACTAACATCGCAAGCGCATATTTCAACTCTTCAAATCATCTCACTACTTACTATTAGGGCAGATTTGAACTCAAAACACCAACTGGGGATGCAGATCACAAAACAAGCGCAGGCAAACATTTACAAACCATAATAAACGAACTCAAAAAATTACACATATTAACTCCTACAGAACCAACCTACTACTCAACGACTCAAATAAACACCCAGAACATTAACTTGCAATCACAACGATCAGGAAACTACATTTTATTCCACCTGGCTACACGAAACTTGATTCTGATCACCTCCCTGTAATAATTATCTACTCAGCAACAACCGCCCCCCCCACAACACACACATTAAATACTAATTAACATAAACGGGAAAGAATTGGCAGAAAAAACATAATTATCAGAACCCCCAAATTTCAGGAAGGTTAAAAACGCCTTTAGCTATAGAAAGTTCAATAGCATTATTTAAACACAATATAGTAAACCAGTGTTATCGTTCAGCAACAAACGAGTAACATAGCACATAATAAACCAACGCCCACATACAAAATTGCCAGCTCCCATAATACACCATAATAAAAACCAGAAACAGAAACAAGAAGACTTTGAACAATAATAGAAATCCCCAAATAAAAAAAAAAGCTTAACTCCCTAAACAAGATAACCAAAAAACGCCAATGAAAAGAACACCTTACTCTTTCTACAACTCTTTAATTGAAATCCCTAAGCACAACAACAAACTCACTTTGGAAACTTTGCCTAAAACAATGTTAGAAAGCAAAGCATCATCCCTCCGAATAAGAACGCCATCTGGGAAAAAAATTCCCCATAAGACAAAGGCCGAACATAGGTTGACTTCTTTGGAAAGTACTTTACGCTTAAATAAACCACTCCAGCTCACACAGAACGTATACAAAATTGCAAATCGGTCTCCGCTTCCGAACTATTAATGTTCCACAAAAGCCAAAAATTTCATCATCACCAAACGCCCAAATTAAGAAACCTCTTAATAAAAAAATCACCCCTCAAAGAAAAAGCCCCTGGACATTGATAATATTAACATTAAAAGTTTATGAAGAATACCTACCCACTCCAACAATAGTCTTCATACAATCAATATCTCATAACTCAATATTAAGAATGGTTACTATCCAATACTTTGGAAAAACTCAAAAATTATTCCTGTCTCTTCAAAAGCCAAATAACAGTCGACAGTAATTCCAGAAAGTTACAGGCCAAATCCAGTTTGTGCCCAACTCTGTCGAAATATTCTTTGAAAAATTAAAACTCCTGAAAAGATTAAACAATTGTTAAGCAAAACACAAAACATACCCAAACATCAGTTTGTCTTCATTATCAAAAGTCCCACTTCATACAAAACTTCTTAGAGTAAACTGCAACACATACCATTCAGGCATACCAAAGATAAAAAACACACAATAGCCAAACTTCCTGGACATATCACAAGCCTTTGACAGAGTTTGCCAACCAAAGGCCTATATTTAAATTGCAAACAATTGGAACACCAACTCTACCTGGCACATTTCTATTAAAACATTTTTAACAGACTAAGAACATTCACATGACAGTAGAAAAACACAACCCAAACCCCCCTAAATCACAAGCAGGCCTTCCACAAGGCCTCCCCCTTTCACCAACTCATTTAATATCTACTCGTCAGATTATTCCGACCACAAACCAAACCCACATAGCACCATTTGCCCCAGACAATTACAGTAATTTACAATCCAGCCAATCAATCTCATAAATCATTAGTAAAAAATTACAAAAATATCTAGAACAAAGATTAGCATAAACTCGTCCAAACAATATGGAAAATTAAACTAAAACCCAAATCAAAAAAAATACTGCCAAAATATCTCTCGCTTAAGCACTTTCTACACTCCCTCCCCTTTACAATCAACATCAACAATTCCATGGACTCCTCACTGTCTCAAACAGATAAAAAACCTTGGGCTTAACCTAGATACCAAAACTGAATGGAACTCCCATTATTTAATCAAAACTCAAGCAAAATGCAAAATTAGCCCCAATTTAAAACTGCTAATAAACGTCCAAAAGCTGCCTATCAATAGACATGCCTCACAACAATGTATAAATCAATAATCACACACCATTACCGTTATACGCATGCCCCGTATGGACAAACGCATCACGCCACAGACCCATTGAATAAACTGCCCAAAATAATACAAAATAGATTATCTCCGTCTTAGCAACTCACGCAACCATCGTTCTATCCAACAAAACAACTACAAAAAAGAATATAGAACACATAGCCCATCTCTCCATAACTTATTATTCAAATATCAAATTCCTATAGCACACATAAAGCCAACTTACAACCTCGCCTCAACAGACTATACTCACAACCACGTAACTCCAATACGAATAAAAACCGTTACCCTATAAATGTCCTTCCTTACACAGTTTCCAACAACGTGCAAGAGTAGGCGCCAGATGAAGCTTCCTACCCCTTCCTGTATCTAGAGTTAGTTTTTAGCATAGCGTAATAAGAATATTTGTAAGTCAAACAATACATATTGAAAAAGTGACCCAACGTAACTGAACTAATGTACTTCCGAATGAAAATAAAAAAATACCATGATTAGTCTTCAACCCTCCAACTGCGGCATGTTACTTTAGGGTATTTTGTTTCTCGCACGGAAACCAAAGAAACGTGTTTGCACAAACTTATTCGTGGTTGCGTAATTTCTTGAGCTATTTTACCGAAAAATCCATATTCATGAATTACCAGAGCCAACATATTTTAATCAGATTTCATTAAACATTTTTTTAATTCAATAATATCATAAATAATAATCTGATAATAAAGCTATTAATAGTTAAACATAGCTTGAAAGCTTCAGTGGTGTTACGTTTTGTTCCCTGGTTATGTGCAAATAATTTATTTCGATCAGTTTATTTGGTTGGGATAGTACAAGACTTTTCCTTCTTTAGACCTATGACTGCCTGTTTTTGTTAATCAAAAGACAAAATGTGATGAAAAACGATTGTAAACATAGTAAATATCCCAAAATCCTACATAACAGCAAATCTCGTTTTAGTGCTCGTCAGTTCCTGCATGTCCCACCGGGTATTCCTCTCCTGCTAACATAACATTCTCTATCCTGTGCCGAATGGGCGAGCCAAGGCGCTCGCAACCCAACCGAGCACCAGCGCCAGCTTGACCTGTTCTCTACTTGCCATCGAACACTGAAAGTTACAACACCACATCAACAAAATGACTGACAAAAACCCAAGTTATTTCATTCCATAAAATAAATCCTTTCAAATTTCTAAAAGGCTTTATATGAAGAAAAATCTACATCTTTGCATTGTAACAGTTACTAAGTACGTAATGAGCTTAACAGCCAGGCTCGACAATGGCTGAGCGGTTTGCTAAGGCTTAAACAACACGTAGCTGCGCCTCGTGCACTGAGCAGTCGCAGCATATCGCATCACCGCCCGGGACATTCATGCTTTGAGTGTGTCTGTATGTTACATAATTGTCCATTCATCTTTCAACAATTATCATTTCATATCTCATTTCCCTTTATGCTGCACATATATTTATTTTGAATCTGTTAATTTTTTGCGGTAAACGTTTCTCCGCTGGTGGATTTGAAAACCAACACAATATTTGGGTAACAATT